>OU744318.1:51550974-51719029 GCA_916610145.1 Eristalis arbustorum
AAATCACATGACAGCGCGTCGCCTTGTCTAAAACCTCTGTTGACATTGAAGGTTTCGGTGAGTTCCTTACCGACCTTAATGAAGCAGCGAGAGTTCTCCATCATCTCCATCATGCCATCCTGCACAACCTGACGAGTTTGGCAGGAATGTCAAAACTAGACATGTATAGTATAGCTGTATAGTTCATCTCTATGCACGCTGTCATATGCGGCCTTGGAATCGACAAATAGGTGGTGGGTGTCGATCTGCATCTCTTGAGTCTTTTCCAGGATCTCACATTCCACGTGCAGAACCGAAAATCGTTGTCTTTTGATCGTTTGCTGGGGTCGTCAACTTTGAATCCGTCCATATCCGAGGCCTGTTGTCGGTTCGTAACCGTCGATTTTTTATGTGGTGAGGGAGTTAGCCTCACGCACAACCTACAACGGGTAGGCCAGGACCATTATTTGACTCTCGAGCAGAGGGGGATCGCTGCATACATTAGATCACCACACAACGGTTGTTGTGATGACTATCCAGGGGCGCCACTAGGAGGCTGAATGTCAACTTGACTAATGCACAAACAGGGATCGCGCTTGGCATCCTACCAGGTTGGGTACAGTCAGCAACTTGAGCTTTAACATAGCCCCCCAAAAAATAGTTCATTGTTGCGGGTGCTGTGTGACATGTGGCACCGTCTTGTTGAAACCATATGTCTTGCTAGTCAAGGTCTTGCAATTTGGGCAAAAATCACCTCACGGATATCATCTCTCCATTCACAGTTACGTTACGATTTGCATCATCTTCGAAGAAGTACGGTCTAATGATGCCACCAGCCCATAAACCATACATTGGTAGCTCTTGCAATGCTTCTGGCTGGTATTCACTCCAAAATATACAATTCTGCTTATTGAGCCAAAAAATCTAAAAGCCATAAAATGCAAGAAGCGCGCGATAAACTTTCTTAACAGAGCACGCATTTTGATAATAAAATTCAATAATTTGCAAGCGTTGTTCGTTTGTAAGACGATTCATGGTTAAATTATAGACCAAACTGAAGATGTTTGACAGTGAAACAAAACACGAAACGTGAGTCAGCTGTTTAAACTAACTTAACACAAATTGGAGGAGAAACGATGTGCAGACTTGGGTATAAGTGTCATCGTAAGTGTGTAATGTGCGTCTGCGTTCGGCTGGAATGCAGTTGTTACGTCCAGGAAGAGGGCAAAGATATTCGCGAACTCAAGTACTTGATCTTGGGAATACGCTACGTACTAACCCACATCATGCACACTTCCACCATTCTTCCCGCGAAGCTGCCGTTAGGTATTACTTCGAGAGGCTGGTTGGCAATTTTGCTCTACTCCGTGAAGTTGTCTTATGGGCTCTTTTTAGCGCATTCTGCACGTTTCATAAAGGAGCACACTACTGTTCAGTTGCCTTCCAATCTGAACATATAGCACACGAGTTCCTCTGGATTTGGCAAGTTCTTTTACCATATGCCAACTACCGGAAGCTGATTACTCTGATTGTACAGGATCTGATTTTTCCACTTTTACACAGTGTAGAATCCTAAGTCGATGCCGTGATCGAAAGAACAAGCTCAAGCTTTCTTCATCATAATTTCGTTACTCGAGAGGACGAGGTTGTTGGGTCAAGTTTGAGAACTCGCATGGTTGCGCCTGGGCACAAATTCGGATGAGTTACTGTCAATAGCCTAGGATCAAGTGGCCTGAAGATCTGTAGAGTTTTTTTTAGTGCAACTGCTTTTTTTCATGATAGACTGTGATATAACTTTCGCATTGTACTTGTCATACGGCTTTGTAGTAGGTCCATGGGGTACATCTGCCTATAAGGTAGCATTGTTCATCCTGGCGAAGTAGCCACTGGACTTAAGCCCCGCAGGGTTGCAGATATCCCGAAAACCGCCAATATAAGGAAATAGAAATATTATGATTGTGGTAGTCACATGTGGTAAGGAACCTAAAACAACTTTGCTTGCTCAACTGGATGCTTCTCAATTTTGTTCTCACCTTGCTCTTGTAGTAGTAGTGACACATCACAGAGCTATGCCAGAATATGGCTATAAATCCTAATGGTGTGCAATGACGTGTCCTTCCTATATTCCAGCTCTTACCCAATACAGATTTGAAAAGAATATTAATTTTATGGATTAAATTGGAAAATATATAAATCTCTAACTTTTTATAGGTCGTACTGGAGATCTATTATTACAATTGCATGTAACTTACATCGAAATAGAGAGCTAAGGGGGCTCTTTGTTGATCTGTGTGAAAAGCTGATCGACCCATGGAAGCAAAGTAATTGGAACAAAGATCAAGTAAAGCAATTCCTTTCTGCAGTCGCTCAAGGTATTTTGGACTTGGAAATTTCAAGGTTTGTATGGTTTAGTTTTAATGAATTCTTTATTAAGTGGTACTCATTGGGCGACATCCACATTTTTGTTCATGTCACTTGTACAAATTAAACTCATCAACGTTAACTTTTCTTAAAAAAAATAATTTTATTTTTTATCTGTTCGCTGTTATCTGTGACTTACAACTGATTAACAAAATATTTCATATCTTAAAACTTGGTGCATGTTCCAAGCAGACGACAGGACAGCATTTCCGTTGGTGGCTCAGGTGCCCGCTGGTTGTCGATGCCCCCTGTGTTTGGTGGAAGTATGATTAGCTGCATTTCATCACGTACGGAGCTAATGTTGTTGCTCGTGGGAACTGTATCATGCATTGTTCGAATGGTGAAATGTTTCTTTTATTATCTCCTCCTCCCTTAAAATCGAATGTCCTCGTGAGATGTTTATGACGTCACTAGGTGAGGTATGTCTTCAAGTCCTATTGTTATTGGTGATGGCCTGTTGGTAAAGACCGTTCGTCTTTGGTCATGCCTTTATTCCTTTTATCTATTGCGAAGGTTGCGAAAATGAAGACTGTTACCATTAATATGATGTTTACGGTTAAGTTGATCTCGTCTTTTGTTTCAAGCAGCCTTGTTCATTTCGAGGGAAAGTACTTTTTCTAACTTGTCAGGCTTATATGACGGCTGGCGTATCTTTGGTAAAGATTGATGACTTGTAACTTCTTTTGACATGAACGTTCTGCCTTTAACTTGAATGGTGGTGTTGAAGTGTTTTATGATCAATGTACCATTGTTGATGTGTACATTAAGCTGGTTTAGAAGCAAGATTCTTGAAGCTTCGTCTACATTTAGGACGTGTTCAATGTTGATGATGGGACACAATGCTTTTTGGCTTTTTATCAGCATTGGGATGCACGATGCATTTCTTAAATTAAGACTGTTATTTTCGTTACAAATTGACTGGAATATATAATATATAATATATAATATATATGTTAAACATATGTATAGTATTATGTATTCCAGTATTGAATCGTATCCAATCTTATTGATCTTAACAGGTTTTATTAACGATAGATTACATAATTATGTTGTAGTTATTGAAATGTTTAAAATATAAATTAAATTATTATCATTTGAAGCAATTTTGATCTCGACAAATTTTAATGCATCATCTACATTTACAGATAAAATAATTGCAATTTTCAAAATTGTTTCTGTAAATTTTTATTTCTGTGTTTGATAATGAAAATGATTTTTTTATAGTTACTTTCGCCGATTCGTTCGTAAGTAAGGCAAGGAGGGGATTCAAGATGTGGTTGCTAGTAATGGATGTCTTTATCGTTGCTTTCAAGTTGTTAAGTAATGTTTCGTAAGCCTCGACCTCGCAATTTTGAGCGACCCGTGTTGATCTTTGTTAGTTGTGATCCTTATTAGTTGCCTGTAGTAGAGTGAATGGAACGATTGTATTGATATATCGATCGATCTAGTAATTCTGAAAATTTGGTATGAACATTATCTGTATTAAGGCAGCGGATTAGTTATGAAAGTTTGGAGTGGAATCTCTCCACTTGATCGTTGACAGAACTTGTGTTTGTTTGGTGACTATCATATTTATGAACAAATTTTACACTGTTTTGTGATTTTCTCTAATTGGGCTATAAACTGGTGGAAAATAAAACGTTTGCCATAATCCTACCGTGTTCCGTCGGTTAAGTCTATGATTTGATTCCTTGCGAAACGTTATGTGTATTGCCTAAAATATGTCGGGTAAATTTTCTGAAGTTTGCCTACAATTCTTTCATCATGTCAATAATGTCAATTAAAATCTTATCAGTGAACTCAGTTTCCACTACTACATGACGATGGTAGGTGGGGAAAATAATTTTCATTCGCTATAGGTATTAGAACTAGACCGAAACTCTCATCGCTATGTTCGGTAACTGTTATTATTACTATTTACTTCGTTGGTACTAGGTGGCCTTGACAGAGCATCTGCAACAACATTCGATCTACCAGGCACGTCTACTTAACTCTTATTATACTCCTAGAGTATAGTCTTCCATCTTTTGAATTTGTTGTTGAATTTTTATTGCTGAGTACATACAGTGAGTCACAAAAGTAAATTATATGTTTCTTATTTCAATAACTCGTAATCTTTATGAACCAAATAAACATGACAAACAAAGAACGTTAGAAGCGTAATTCAAGTATAACAAATAATAACAGAAAATAAACGAAACAAAAGGAAGTACACAAGAACAAAAGCAAACAAATATGTGAAAAAAAATTATTTACAAATTAGTATTTTGTGGTCTACCCTTTTGTCTTGATAATTTTAGACAACCTCTACGGCATTGAATTATCAAGTTTGAGGTAACATCTGGTTCGATTTTTGACCATTCTTCTTGCAGAAACGTTTCAGGTCGTCTTTTGATTTGATATCATGTTTTCTAATTTTGCACTCCAAATGTTCCTATAGATGTTCAATCGCTTTCAAATCGGGAGACTGTAGTGGAGTTTGTACATTATGAACATTATAAAGCAACTACTCCTTAACCAAAAAGTATGTCATTATCTTGCGGGAAAATAAATGCTCCCTTTAAGCTTAATCTTCGGACGCTCTGGTGTAGGTTGTTGCTCCTGACACATATCGATCCATAATTTTGTCACGAAGACTTAATTTCCCATCCCAGAGGCTTGCAAACACCCTCAAACCATAAGCGATCCACCCACGTGTTTGACGGTGGCAGCAATGTTCTTTGGAAGTAGTTCCTAATTTGCTTTCCTACAAACTTTACCACGTCCATCTGAGCCATGGATATTAAATTTGTATAATTGGTATTATACCAATTATATATATTGAAGTTACTTTAGATGGTTTTTTTGCAAAATCTAGCCTTTTCAACCGATTAACCTTGCTGATGAAAGGTTTTTTCTGATGGCTCGACCATGATATCCAGCACTGTGAAGGACACGGCGAATTGTTTTAGGGTTGCATTCTTCACCAATATCATTAGCAATCTCTTTTTGAATGCTAGGGCCACTTAATTTGGAATCTTGTATTATTTTTCGCAGCTTTAAACGCGTAACTTGAGGTGTAAAGGTACGTGGGCGTCATCTGCGAGCTCTATTTTTTATCGTGCCGGTTTACTCATATTTTTGTATGATCTTCTGAATGGTAAAGGGATTGTATCGATCAGCAATTTTTCGTATGCTTTTATCTTCTTTGTGATATTTTATTATGAAATGCCTTATAACTTCTGATATTTTCGTTTTCATTCTAATTTTTTCTTTTATAATTTGCGCGTGCTCAAGGGGCCCTTAATTGTCCGGAGTCAAGACACAGCACGGGCCGAAGGTATAGAGGGAGAGATAAAGAGAGATACCTGTGCACATTTGTCTTAAATATCTGCGGATATCCGGGAAATATTGAGCTGGGAAGAGCATTCCATATTCGTGTGGTGCGGCTAAAAATAACTAGTATATAAATTTCACTGTGCGTCCGAAAGCAAGGGTATACGGATGCGCATTCCTAGCGAGACATGTATTGCGGGTGAATTCAAGGGAAGTAGGAATGCAGTTGGCCAGCCCACATGAGCAACTCTTGTTAAGATAACGATAAAAAACGGACAAAGAAGACACGGTACGTCGATGTTCAAGCGAGTCTAATGAACCCGCGATATAGTTGTCTTCTATAAGGTTTATCGCTCGGTTTTGGATTCTACCTAGTTGGTGCAGGGTGGTCTTGGGGGCACCAGACCAGATATGAGCGTTATACTCAAGCTTAGGGCGAATATACGCCTTATAGATTAAAGCCAAATCAGAGAGGGTGAAGTATTTCTTGCATCGATTAAGGAAACCTAAACATTTCACAGCATTTTTGGTGACCTCGAGTGCATTCCTCGGGGTGCCATGCTCAAGATATTCCTTTTCAAACAATGGGATGTCTGTGTACTTACTTTTGTGATGTGAATTGGCACATCTGCTGGAAGCATTTACGAAACTGTTGCATTTGCCGTTAGTTTTGCGGTAGACTTTTTATATTTACCATCTGAACAGACATTCAAAGAAAAACCTTGTGCAGTTTCAGCGATATATGAACAGAAACTCACAGTGTTATTTTGCATTATTCGTGTAGATACTTACTAGACTAACTGTATGTCAGTGGTTGGTGATCGGTAAATATTTTCAGAATCGCTGGACCGTAAAGGTACTTTCATTACGATTCATATTTTCTATTTTTTACCCCGAGTGAAGTTTTCTCGATATCGTCTTAGTACAGAGGTATTTGGTGAAAATAACTTTTTAAGTCGATTGCCGAAAAAAAATTTTTCTTCCCTAATTGCACTAGTACTTCATTAGGACTCGGATAACGGTCTGGTATAGTTATCGAATTGAGTTTCCGGTAGTCAATTACCACACGATATTTTTTTCGCCAAAAGCGTCCGTTTTTTGGAACAATCCATACAGGAGAATTGTACGGTGACCGTAAGAGCAATTTTGCGAACAAATACTAAATTTTTTTGGTGTTCCTCTAAATTGATTTTAGATGCTTAAGACCCTTTCAACGCTCTTGCGCCAGGAACTAAATTCATCAGGAGTTCCGGAGAACTCTCTTAAACATATCACGACGGTCGGTATTTTCCAGAACGCATAGGTCTGAGCGCAGTGTTCGTGAATGGTTTCATCGGTTCCTCTATGAAACTGGAGATTATCACAATTAACTATCGATTGAACGACGTTTCTCCACTCATTCATGCAGATGCTACTCCCAACGCTTGCGATTGGCGGTTCCAGTTCTTGAGTTGCGTTAACCCTAACATTTGGATTTGATTTTGCTGTACGTGGGGTACAGCGCAAATTAAAATATTTAACGCTAACTTTTCTTAAAAAATCAGTTTATTTTTTATCTGTTCGCCTTCGTGGCTGACTTACAACAGTCTTACAAAATATGTCACATCTTAAAACTAGGTGCATGTCCCATGCGGACAGACGACAGGTCGCATATCCGTTGGTGGCTCAGACGTCCGCTGGTTGTCGATGCCTCATGTGTTTGGTGGAAATATAATTTGCTGTATTCCATCACGTACGGAGCTAATGTTCGCATGATGGAATATTTCTGGTGTCAACTTACACACTTATGATGCCGTTTGCATATAAATCGACACTGGTACTTCCAGATGAATTTTCTTCTAAGTCAATGTCAATTTGTGTGTGATCATTTTACTAAAACAGGGCTACCTGTTTTACCAAATTACTATCAAATTAAAAGGAAATAATTCATAAGCGCTTTTCTAGTGATTGCCCATTTCTGTTGATTCTAATTTATTTAAATTATTAAACATATAAATTAAATTCAATGCTACATAAATCAAATTCAGTGCTACATATTGAATAAACAGAAGAAATAAAGAGGCTTGGCAGTTGACCAGCCGCGGCTGGTACTCGATCCATCTGGGTATCTGTCGGTCCGGTTCGATCTGCCGAAATCGGTTGAACTTCCATAGCCGGTAGTTCCCCCCGCTGCAGGGTTTACGGCTACACTCCCTTTGGATGTGGGCCCAACTTTATTGCGATTTTCCCAAGCAAAAAGTTTCATGGTCCTTGTTGGTCCAACTCCCTATGCGAATTTTGCTGACTCTTTAGCTGGTATTTGTTATTTCGGATTGGCCTAATCATAGCGAGTGCTGTTTTTTTTTTTGTTAATTTTGGCCGTGGAGATCGAGTCGTTAGTAATACTGCACATGCATCTGTTGTCAGGTTATTCTTCATTACTTCCTCCAGGAGTGTCGCAGCTCGTGATTTCCCTAACCCTTCTCTTCTCACTATTGTTTCGAAATATCGTCGAAACCATACACTGTATTTTGTTGGTATACTTGTACCACTTCTTAGGGTCCTCCACGTAAAGTTTAGTCAGTATTTCGAGGATGATCATGTTCATACCCTCCACTTGCCCAATCCTTTTTTCTTTTCCCCACTCGCCTTTTTCGCTGACGGGACTATATATCCGACGTAGAATTTAGGATTCTAGCTATGTAGCTAAGCTTTTGAGCTCGCCGAAGGAGGACTGGCAGAATAAGAGTTCTAAAGAGCATGGTTTTCGTTCTTCGAGGCAAGAGTTTTATGCGCAGCCCCGAGGTTGACAAACTCCTTTATTACGTCGAAATTGTAGCTGCCGATTCTCAAGGCCTAGGTGGTGTGCGGCGGATCGTATTTTGCTCGACAGCATATATTTTTTCTTAGTCTCTTGTCTACCAGTAATTAACAAAGTGCTAAAAGAAGTAATGGCGAGAACTACATTTTTTGGTCATAATGAAATTATGAAATCATAAGTTAATACAAGTATGGTTTCCAAAGAAATCGAAATTCAAACCAATTACTCAAAGAATTTGCGTCTGAATAAGAATCTCCACTCCTTAGTGATTTGCGTGGATTTCAAGAAGGCCCTCGACAGATTTGTTGCAGAAAAATAAGTCAAATGCTAGACACTTTTAGTAATCTGCACGCCTGGATGTCGCAATTGGTTGAGTGCCTGCCCTCACCATTTGCTGTTGGGATCAAATAAACGGCATTAAGTATTACAATCATCTAAGTGTGCTTGAAGTTTCGCTGGCAGCCCAGTAACCTAACCTAACCTTAAGTAATCCGCGAACTGCATAGTGTATGTGTCAGCGTGATGCGACATAATCGGCACAATTTTGCAGGGATCTGGAAATTGGCCATCGGTTCGAATAATTTCTTGTGATGAATGCTGTCGTATGCGGTTTAAAAATCGATAAGAAGGCGGTGGTTATCGATTTGAAATTCCCTGGTCTTCACTAGGCTTTGCTTTAGTGTGGACATTTGGTAATACCAGTCGATAGTAGTCGTTTTCCCGAGCAGGAGCCGCACTGGTACTTGCCGATTAGTGCGGTTCAAAGCGACTATATCAAGATGGCGATATCGTCAGCATATCCAATCGATGTGAAGCCGTTAGTAATAAGTAGGCATAGGCGTTCATCTACAAGGATTGACCGTAAAAGTGGTGAAAAAACACCCCCCTGAGGAATGGCTTGGATAGTTGTAATTACTATGTCTGTAGTACCTAAATTGGCTGTTGTGGGCCATTCTTTAGCATGACGTTAATTCTTTTCAGATGTGTGTCCTTAGCTTTGTTGGCTACTACTAGGTTAGTATCTACTAGAACTGACCGCATCCAAAGATGAGGCCTTTACCATTCCTCTGACAGATGTCGACCAGATTCTTGATTACTATTGGTGGTGCTTCGTTGACGTCTTACGAATAAGATAATTTAAAATTCTGGCTCGAAAAAACGAGGGTGCAATAGTTCTGCGAATCAGTGGTGATTGAGAGCTAAGCAAATGATGTAATAGCTAGATATTAACTTGAAGTACATGAATACAATCAATGATCAAGATATATACATGGGAATATATCTCAAAATGATAAGTGCTAAAAGCCTACAAAATGTTGTTCCATCAAACACCAGACTTGAATAGAGGTTTCGGAACAACAAACCAACAATTATGAGGCCTTAAAGCAAATTATGCAGCTAGTGTAGAATTTAATGTATCGGGTCATTACGCGCTAATACTTCCAACACTCAAGGAGCAAAGCAACGATAAGAACAGTAATAAGCGACAACAAAGTACGTGAACAATTAATGTCGAGAATTGCCTGGAATCTTCTAAATAATGAAATTCCTGCTGATAATTCAGTTTTATAATCATCAGGCATATATGTTGATGCCAATACTAGCGGGTATTTGTTCTTCCAGTTCTTCAGCAATAGCTCAGTCTCAGACCCTTCATGGTTCGTTTGCCTGATAAGTAAGTAAGTATTTGTTCCGCTCATGTATTACCAACCATGTTTGTTCTTCATCACTCAAGATACATATGTAAGTAAAGAAACAAAGTTCTTTTCTAGCTACAATACAGATTCTTATCTACTAACTTCGGGCCATTTTCCCTCCCCTAGGGCTTCGACTTTAGCAGGCGCCAAACTGGAGCAACGTAGGACTGACATTCCAGCAGCGGTCGCTCTCGACGTAGCTCTTTTTCCTTTCCTTTTCCCTTTCAACAAAAAAATGAATTCAAAAATCCGCCATTTTGTTAATTTCTGTGCGAACAAATAATAATCCTAGTTCATACCAGAGCCAAGCACTTACTCTTTCTAATCCCGTTGGAATTTTTGGTTTCAGATGTTCCAGTAAGCGGAAATCACATGCGCCGCCGAAAAGAAAGTCTTTTTTTTATCGCAAAAAACAGCGACAAAAAAAATTATGTAAAGTTTACTCCTTCTTTTTTTAGTCTTGAAATAAACCTAAGCAAAGTTACAAGCCTAAAAAATAATTTATGTTCATTTACCAGCAGATTAAAATCGTCAAAATTTTAAATTGAGAACTGGCCGGGTTCCCTTAATAAACGGATAAATATATATCACCGCATTTGAAAAGTTGTTCATACAAATTAGGAAAGCTATGTACTAAAATTTTATCGATTTGTCACAGTTGTATCTCATTTGAATGGTTTAAAAGTAGCCGCAGCAGCATTCATTGTTAAAGTGTTGACCCCTGACGGTTCGCCCTGAGCAACAAAAGTGTTTGTTTGCCCGGTGGTTGGATGGTTTGTGGGTAGCGTTACTATAGCGACAAATTATAGCTACTCCTCCGAATTGTATTCGAATGTTTCCCGCAGATCGAACATCATTCCGAGTAGTAGCTATAATCCGTCGCTATAATAACGCTACACACACTAACCACCACCACCAAAGTCTATGGAGTAAATGAGTTCCTGAACATAGTGCCGGAGGGGTGGTTGTTGTGTTGCAAGCGAACGAGACACCGCCGCGCCGGCGTCACCGAATAGCTAAACACAATCAACCACTAATGTAATTCCACAGGTGGCTACAGACTTTTCTGAAAAGAATGCTGGCTGATATAAATATCGGAACGGCGGCCGAAGCAGACAATTTAGTTTTGGATTTCATGTGGGCCACATCTTAGAGCTCGGGGAGTGAACGTGGAGCCGACACCTACGCGGGCCACTTTTAAGTGCCGTTATTTCATCTACGATAGAGTGGGTACATGGCACGCGACTGCAGGGAGCGTTGGAAACGTTCCAGATCTCAGTCGTCGACACATAACGTTGAGAGACGACAACTGGATGCTATATAAAGGGATGCGAATCTAAAAAGGAGTAAATATCAAGGGGTATAAACTGGCACCCACAACGGATTGCCCCATAATCCTTATTTCCCAACTCGGGAGGAACGCGAACAAGCTCACTGTCGATGGCAATGCTGGAGATAGGAGGTTAATGATGACATTGGATACGAGAACATCACATTCGATCATAAAGAGTGGTCAAGTGGAAGATGTATAGCCGTTGTACAGGATGCGGCTACGTACAGCTACGGGGAGGATGTACCGATACTTGGAAAGTTAACCGAGAGTATCACCATAGGCACCACGACAGTTGAGCACGAGTTCCTAGTGGCGGATGTAGAGGACGAGTTGATTCTGCGAGCGGAATGTATGATCAGGACCGGCATTACTTTGGACCTTGAGCAAAGGATTCTAAAGTACAGGAGTTCTTGAATACCATTGAATGTTGGCGAGAGCAAGTCTTCTAGGATCAACCAAGTAGTTGCGGGAAATTACCTCAGGATTCTGCTGAACTCAAAGGCAGTAGTTTCGGCAGAGTTGGATGGTGATTGTGGGAACAACACGTTGTGGGTAATTGAAGCCAGAGATAAAACACCAGTTAAGAAAGTGATCATCGGAAGAACACTTATTCAAACCAACGATGAAAAGTTAATACGGTAAGAGTCCTCAACATGGGAAAAGAAACGCAGAGAATCAAGCAATACCAAGTAATCGGATATTGCCAAGAAGTGACGGCTATAGTGAACTACGCGTCTCAACCAAAACAAGATGTGGAGCCACCATCGGACAGCAACGTGAGTACAATCACCGTTACTGAATGTAAGAAAAGCCGATCATCACAACAGACGCAAAAAGTGAAAGAGCTGTTGACAAAATAAACCTCTATATTTGCGTAAAGTTAGGGAAAAAAGGGCCAAACAAGCATAGTCAAGCATCGAATCGACCCGTTGCCAAAAGAGACGAGATTACTGTGCTTGTGGAGGAGATGCAACGGAACAACGTTATTGAGCTCTCTAAGTCCATGGAGCTCGCCGTGGTATTAGTCAAGAAAAAGGACGGTAGTATCCGCTTCTGTGTGTACTACAGAAAGCTGAACGAGGTAACAAAGTAAGACAGTTACCCTCTGCCAAGAATAGACGAAACCTTGGACACGTTGTCCGGAGCAAAGTGGTTCTCTACATTGGGCCTCAAAAGTGGCTATTCGCAAGTGGAAATCTACAAAAACGATTGGGAAAAGATAGCCTCCAGTACGGGTGACGGTTTTTGGCAATTTCTAGTAATGCCATTTGAACTGTGCAATGCCCAGCGAAAATCGAGCGGTTAATGGAGCATGAGAGAGGCAGAAACCCTTGTGATTCTGAAGCGATCAGTTGTGTTTAACAGTCTCTTAAGCTTGTGATTCCAATTTTTGAAGTACAGAATTATTTCCCAAATTCCTTTGTAAGTTAAAGCAAAGCGCATTAAAGACAGTGACTTTTTATCAACACTTAAACTCTGAAACAACTTGTGCACTCAGTGAATTTATTTATTTTTCCCCTGATAAAATTCTTTGTTTTACATTTCTCTCTTTAACGTTTATAACATTATGAATGTACAGTATGGATCTTTGCAGAGAGTGCCTCTCCGACCTTCCACCCGATGGAGACCTTGTGACATGTTATACATGTGAACGCAAAATGCACTATGGGTGTACCTCGATTTCCGAAAGGTCATATCGGAAAATGCCTATGGCCTAAAAGAAGGAATGCAGATGTCCTGCCTGTAGAAGGGAACTGGCAGCGTTCTCCGCGCCTAAGGCAACAGTGGAAATCACAGCAATTCAACCACTGAACAAACCGGTAGAGATTGGTCGAGGCCTACAAATCTGCACGAGTTACGAAGCTTCTTGTAACTGTGCACCTATTTCCGGCGTTTCGTACCGGGCTTCGCTAATCGGGCGCATAGCTTACGCGAGTTGACGAGGAAAAACTAGCAGCTTGGGTGGAAGGAGCCGCAGGAGACGGCTTTCCAGGAGTTGAAAAAGCTGCTCTGTTCCGCACCAATCCTCGCGTATCCATTATTTGGAAACACATTAATACTGGACACGGATGCAAGCGTTTGCGGTATAGGCGGTGTCCTCAGCCAAGCGATTGATGACGAGGAGAAGGTAATTGTCTATTACAGTAGTAATGTGTAAAGTGTAAAGCGTTATCTAAGCCTGAACGAACCTACTGCGTCACGAGAAGAGAGCTTCTGGCTGTGGTGGAAAGTGTAAACCACTTCCACAAGTTTTTGTTTGACCAACAATTCCATCCAATTTAAGAATCCCGAAGGACAACTAGTTCGGTGGATTCAAAGGTTTCAAAGATACCACTTCAACATAGAACACAGAAAATGAGTACAACATGCAGATGCACCATCGCGACGCCCCTGCAAGTTTGAGTGCAAACATTGCACAAGGGCAGAAGAGCAGGAACATTATCGATGTGCGATGGCTGAGCGTCTTACCGGAGGGACAGTGGTCGCAGGAACAAATCCGCAGACAGCAAATGAATGATCCGGATCTGTCACAAATGATTGAAGTCGTTGAACGTGGGAGTCAGGCCGTCATGGGAGAAATGGCGGGGCAAGTTTAATCGCTAAGGCATATTGGACTCAATGGCAAAGTATACAACTGCAGAATGATTGCTTGCATCGCATTTGGAAAAGTAAGGACGGCCAAACAACACGAAAATTGATTGTTGTTCCGAGGAGGAGAATACACGACATTTTGGACGAATACCACAACGGATCAAATAAAGGACATCTGGGCATCACAAAGACGATTGAGAAATTAATCAGAGGTTCTACTGGGTTGGATGCCAGCAGTCAGTAACGGAATGGATCCAGTCGTGTGATATTTGCACAAAGGCAAAGGGGCCGCAGTCAAGAAGCCTTGGGAAGATGCACCAGTACAACGTATAAGCACCAACACCGTTGCATCCATAGTCGGACGGTATGGTGGAGAGGTTCAACCGGACACTTGAGGAGTATCTAGGAAAACTGGAAAGGGAATGGACGTAACTGGGATGAACAGATACCAATTATTTTTATGGCATACCGTCCTGCTATCCATGATACGACGTCAACATCACCGGCAAATTCGGATCGCACTTAAGGCTTCCAGCAGACCTGAGGTTTGGCGTATCAACAAAACAAGAAGAGTTGTCGTCCCTCGAAGAATGTCTGGACCATATTCATCGAGACATAAGGGGCAAATTCAGGAGCTTTTGAAGAGGGACAATTGGTGTTGCTTAACACAACGGAAGAAAGGACTGTCATCGACGTTACAGACACATCCCCGAACAGTTATACATAATCAACCACTAATGTAATTCCACAGGTGGCTATAGACTTTATGGAAAGAATGCTGGCTGATATAAATATCGGAACGGCGGCCGAAGCAGACAATTTAGTTTTGGATTTCATGTGGGCCACATCTTAGAGCTCGGGGAGTGAACGTGGAGCCGACACCTACGCGGGCCACTTTTAAGTGCCGTTATTTCATCTACGATAGAGTGGGTACATGGCACGCGACTGCAGGGAGCGTTGGAAACGTTCCAGATCTCAGTCGTCGACACATAACGTTGAGAGACGACAACTGGATGCTATATAAAGGGATGCGAATCTAAAAAGGAGTAAATATCAAGGGGTATAAACTGGCACCCACAACGGATTGCCCCATAATCCTTATTTCCCAACTCGGGAGGAACGCGAACAAGCTCACTGTCGATGGCAATGCTGGAATTAGGAGGTTAATGATGACATTGGATACGAGAACATCGCATTCGATCATAAAGAGTGGTCAAGTGGAAGATGTATAGCCGTTGTACAGGATGCGGCTACGTACAGCTACGGGGAGGATGTACCGATACTTGGAAAGTTAACCGAGAGTATCACCATAGGCACCACGACAGTTGAGCACGAGTTCCTAGTGGCGGATGTAGAGGACGAGTTGATTCTGCGAGCGGAATGTATGATCAGGACCGGCATTACTTTGGACCTTGAGCAAAGGATTCTAAAGTACAGGAGTTCTTGAATACCATTGAATGTTGGCGAGAGCAAGTCTTCTAGGATCAACCAAGTAGTTGCGGGAAATTACCTCAGGATTCTGCTGAACTCAAAGGCAGTAGTTTCGGCAGAGTTGGATGGTGATTGTGGGAACAACACGTTGTGGGTAATTGAAGCCAGAGATAAAACACCAGTTAAGAAAGTGATCATCGGAAGAACACTTATTCAAACCAACGATGAAAAGTTAATACGGTAAGAGTCCTCAACATGGGAAAAGAAACGCAGAGAATCAAGCAATACCAAGTAATCGGATATTGCCAAGAAGTGACGGCTATATTAACTACGCGTCTCAACCAAAACAAGATGTGGAGCCACCATCGGACAGCAACGTGAGTACAATCACCGTTACTGAATGTAAGAAAAGCCGATCATCACAACAGACGCAAAAAGTGAAAGAGCTGTTGACAAAATAAACCTCTATATTTGCGTAAAGTTAGGGAAAAAAGGGCCAAACAAGCATAGTCAAGCATCGAATCGACCCGTTGCCAAAAGAGACGAGATTACTGTGCTTGTGGAGGAGATGCAACGGAACAACGTTATTGAGCTCTCTAAGTCCATGGAGCTCGCCGTGGTATTAGTCAAGAAAAAGGACGGTAGTATCCGCTTCCGTGTGTACTACAGAAAGCTGAACGAGGTAACAAAGTAAGACAGTTACCCTCTGCCAAGAATAGACGAAACCTTGGACACGTTGTCCGGAGCAAAGTGGTTCTCTACATTGGGCCTCAAAAGTGGCTATTCGCAAGTGGAAATCTACAAAAACGATTGGGAAAAGATAGCCTCCAGTACGGGTGACGGTTTTTGGCAATTTCTAGTAATGCCATTTGAACTGTGCAATGCCCAGCGAAAATCGAGCGGTTAATGGAGCATGAGAGAGGCAGAAACCCTTGTGATTCTGAAGCGATCAGTTGTGTTTAACAGTCTCTTAAGCTTGTGATTCCAATTTTTGAAGTACAGAATTATTTCCCAAATTCCTTTGTAAGTTAAAGCAAAGCGCATTAAAGACAGTGACTTTTTATCAACACTTAAACTCTGAAACAACTTGTGCACTCAGTGAATTTATTTATTTTTCCCCTGATAAAATTCTTTGTTTTACATTTCTCTCTTTAACGTTTATAACATTATGAATGTACAGTATGGATCTTTGCAGAGAGTGCCTCTCCGACCTTCCACCCGATGGAGACCTTGTGACATGTTATACATGTGAACGCAAAATGCACTATGGGTGTACCTCGATTTCCGAAAGGTCATATCGGAAAATGCCTATGGCCAAAAAGAAGGAATGCAGATGTCCTGCCTGTAGAAGGGAACTGGCAGCGTTCTCCGCGCCTAAGGCAACAGTGGAAATCACAGCAATTCAACCACTGAACAAACCGGTAGAGATTGGTCGAGGCCTACAAATCTGCACGAGTTACGAAGGTTCTTGTAACTGTGCACCTATTACCGGCGTTTCGTACCGGGCTTCGCTAATCGGGCGCATAGCTTACGCGAGTTGACGAGGAAAAACTAGCAGCTTGGGTGGAAGGAGCCGCAGGAGACGGCTTTCCAGGAGTTGAAAAAGCTGCTCTGTTCCGCACCAATCCTCGCGTATCCATTATTTGGAAACACATTAATACTGGACACGGATGCAAGCGTTTGCGGTATAGGCGGTGTCCTCAGCCAAGCGATTGATGACGAGGAGAAGGTAATTGTCTATTACAGTAGTAATGTGTAAAGTGTAAAGCGTTATCTAAGCCTGAACGAACCTACTGCGTCACGAGAAGAGAGCTTCTGGCTGTGGTGGAAAGTGTAAAACACTTCCACAAGTTTTTGTTTGACCAACAATTCCATCCAATTTAAGAATCCCGAAGGACAACTAGTTCGGTGGATTCAAAGGTTTCAAAGATACCACTTCAACATAGAATACAGAAAATGAGTACAACATGCAGATGCACCATCGCGACGCCCCTGCAAGTTTGAGTGCAAACATTGCACAAGGGCAGAAGAGCAGGAACATTATCGATGTGCGATGGCTGAGCGTCTTACCGGAGGGACAGTGGTCGCAGGAACAAATCCGCAGACAGCAAATGAATGATCCGGATCTGTCACAAATGATTGAAGTCGTTGAACGTGGGAGTCAGGCCGTCATGGGAGAAATGGCGGGGCAAGTTTAATCGCTAAGGCATATTGGACTCAATGGCAAAGTATACAACTGCAGAATGATTGCTTGCATCGCATTTGGAAAAGTAAGGACGGCCAAACAACACGAAAATTGATTGTTGTTCCGAGGAGGAGAATACACGACATTTTGGACGAATACCACAACGGATCAAATAAAGGACATCTGGGCATCACAAAGACGATTGAGAAATTAATCAGAGGTTCTACTGGGTTGGATGCCAGCAGTCAGTAACGGAATGGATCCAGTCGTGTGATATTTGCACAAAGGCAAAGGGGCCGCAGTCAAGAAGCCTTGGGAAGATGCACCAGTACAACGTATGAGCACCAACACCGTTGCATCCATAGTCGGACGGTATGGTGGAGAGGTTCAACCGGACACTTGAGGAGTATCTAGGAAAACTGGAAAGGGAATGGACGTAACTGGGATGAACAGATACCAATTATTCTTATGGCATACCGTCCTGCTATCCATGATACGACGTCAACATCACCGGCAAATTCGGATCGCACTTAAGGCTTCCAGCAGACCTGAGGTTTGGCGTATCAACAAAACAAGAAGAGTTGTCGTCCCTCGAAGAATGTCTGGACCATATTCATCGAGACATAAGGGGCAAATTCAGGAGCTTTTGAAGAGGGACAATTGGTGTTGCTTAACACAACGGAAGAAAGGACTGTCATCGACGTTACAGACACATCCCCGAACAGTTATACATAATCAACCACTAATGTAATTCCACAGGTGGCTATAGACTTTATGGAAAGAATGCTGGCTGATATAAATATCGGAACGGCGGCCGAAACAGACAATTTAGTTTTGGATTTCATGTGGGCCACATCTTAGAGCTCGGGGAGTGAACGTGGAGCCGACACCTACGCGGGCCACTTTTAAGTGCCGTTATTTCATCTATGATAGAGTGGGTACATGGCACGCGACTGCAGGGAGCGTTGGAAACGTTCCAGATCTCAGTCGTCGACACATAACGCTGAGAGACGACAACTGGATGCTATCTAAAGGGATGCGAATCTAAAAAGGAGTAAATATCGAGGGGTATAAACTGGCACCCACAACGGATTGCCCCATAATCCTTATTTCCCAACTCGGGAGGAACGCGAACAAGCTCACTGTCGATGGCAATGCTGGAGGTAGGAGGTTAATGATGACATTGGATACGAGAACATCACATTCGATCATAAAGAGTGGTCAAGTGGAAGATGTATAGCCGTTGTACAGGATGCGGCTACGTACAGCTACGGGGAGGATGTACCGATACTTGGAAAGTTAACCGAGAGTATCACCATAGGCACCACGACAGTTGAGCACGAGTTCCTAGTGGCGGATGTAGAGGACGAGTTGATTCTGCGAGCGGAATGTATGATCAGGACCGGCATTACTTTGGACCTTGAGCAAAGGATTCTAAAGTACAGGAGTTCTTGAATACCATTGAATGTTGGCGAGAGCAAGTCTTCTAGGATCAACCAAGTAGTTGCGGGAAATTACCTCAGGATTCTGCTGAACTCAAAGGCAGTAGTTTCGGCAGAGTTGGATGGTGATTGTGGGAACAACACGTTGTGGGTAATTGAAGCCAGAGATAAAACACCAGTTAAGAAAGTGATCATCGGAAGAACCCTTATTCAAACCAACGATGAAAAGTTAATACGGTAAGAGCCCTCAACATGGGAAAAGAAACGCAGAGAATCAAGCAATACCAAGTAATCGGATATTGCCAAGAAGTGACGGCTATAGTGAACTACGCGTCTCAACCAAAACAAGATGTGGAGCCACCATCGGACAGCAACGTGAGTACAATCACCGTTACTGAATGTAAGAAAAGCCGATCATCACAACAGACGCAAAAAGTGAAAGAGCTGTTGACAAAATAAACCTCTATATTTGCGTAAAGTTAGGGAAAAAAGGGCCAAACAAGCATAGTCAAGCATCGAATCGACCCTTGCCAAAAGAGACGAGATTACTGTGCTTGTGGAGGAGATGCAACGGAACAACGTTATTGAGCTCTCTAAGTCCATGGAGATCGCCGTGGTATTAGTCAAGAAAAAGGACGGTAGTATCCGCTTCTGTGTGTACTACAGAAAGCTGAACGAGGTAACAAAGTAAGACAGTTACCCTCTGCCAAGAATAGACGAAACCTTGGACACGTTGTCCGGAGCAAAGTGGTTCTCTACATTGGGCCTCAAAAGTGGCTATTCGCAAGTGGAAATCTACAAAAACGATTGGGAAAAGATAGCCTCCAGTACGGGTGACGGTTTTTGGCAATTTCTAGTAATGCCATTTGAACTGTGCAATGCCCAGCGAAAATCGAGCGGTTAATGGAGCATGAGAGAGGCAGAAACCCTTGTGATTCTGAAGCGATCAGTTGTGTTTAACAGTCTCTTAAGCTTGTGATTCCAATTTTTGAAGTACAGAATTATTTCCCAAGTTCCTTTGTAAGTTAAAGCAAAGCGCATTAAAGACAGTGACTTTTTATCAACACTTAAACTCTGAAACAACTTGTGCACTCAGTGCAGAAGCACTCAGAAGCAGATAGTTAGTTTTGGATTTGGTACACAAGTGATCAAAGTGTAATTAGACAAATTAATTGTGTAAACACATTTTTGTCTAAAACGTAACAAGACGTCTTTTTAGTTGTCGATTTCCGACTGCAGGCCCACTATGGACGTCTTAAAGTGCGGGCTTAGACGCTGGCGTTGTATTTTAATATATAATATTACGTGAGTTTTGTTGTTTATATGTATGTAAACACAGCGAGTATTGACATTTTGTCTTCCAGGGAAATTCTCAAATACATAACTATGGCAAATTCCTCGGGTAATTTTCCGACGGGTGCATTCCACCGGCCGTCGGGCCGTTCCCTTAATAATTGGTTAACTATTTATCACGGAGTTGGTTGTAAAAATCGATCTCGCATATACAAAGTTATTCATAAAAATTAGTAAACAAAGTCCTCAAATTTTATCGATTCCCCAAATCACCATTCATTCCATTTCGCAAACAAAATCTGAGAAGCAACATAAGCAAATTTCGCACACTGTGTCAACTGATGGAATTTGACAGCCTTGCTAAATTGTTTCGTACAATTTGGTGAAGTAGCGGCATGCAGTTAAAGAGTGTACAGCTTATACGGAGATAAAAAATGTTTATTTAAGAGCAAAAGCTATCAAACGGATAAGTTCGCTATCTGTGTGTTCGCTGAAACGGTTGTTTAAAATGCTTCATAAGACTGTTATAGTTTACGTCCTTTTTTTTAGATGGAACGGATTGAAGTTCAGCAGTTTCATAATAGGTTATCGCTCCCAAAATTAAATTCTTTTCATCTAAGAAAGTCACTTAACTCCGATCTTGCTTCCCGGACCGGGAAATTCCAAATGCAATCACTTTTGTTGCGAGTTTTAAGGTGACGACTTCTAAAATGTTCACCGTTTTTAATGTTTGGCGCTGTTATAACTTAATTACTGTGGACACACTAACACTAACACTTGTTTTTACTTAATTTTCTCAGCTGGATCGCAAGAGTTAGAGTGTTAGTTAGCATATCTAAATATTGGTCTTATATTATATCTTATATTTGCTGCTGTTATGGACTTTTTTTTTGTTGCCATCCGTTTCTTAAATAATAGTAATAGACCATACTAAAACGTTAATAAGTTTGGAAACAGCACGGCTTTTTAGTCATTTTTCGTTTAAAATATCGATGCAATTATTCCCTACATCACTAAGAGAAGTTTCTCTACCCATGTATCTTCCGAATATTGGTTAAATACTTGAATATTTTTACGCAAACTAGGCTAAGTATTCCTTAATTGTGTCAATGTTCGCAGAACACTATCAAATGGTGTCCATCAATTCAATTCAATTTATTACCTTCTTAACATAATTGACAAGCAGTTAAAACCATAATGGGATTAATGCATGTACGTTAATATTGTTCCACACACGATTGAAAAATATGAGTACCTATTCAATCATCATATCACAAACAATTTCATCACAAATAAAAGTAAGAAAATCAACAGAAAATATCTTAAAGAGTGTCTTTTTTTTCAGGGATCAGGAAACTCGTTGCTTATGGGACCGCTACATGCAAGTTATCAGCATCTGTTTGGAAAAAATGTATCATGCATAGTCCTTTTAAAAGATATATTAAATAAAAAAACTCGCTTATGAGCTATTTTAATATTTTAGTGTTTTTTCACAATTACGATTACAATTTTTTGTTTTATTTTTTGTTTTATTTTTCAATTCTTTTACTTACAAACCAGAAAAAATTGCTTAAAACTAGATTAACTAACTTAACAAATGCTCTTGCATCTAACCTTGCTGGGCACTATGAGCTAATTGTTATCATAATTTGTATTATTACTTTCAGCTTATATACAGTTTCTCAAAAGGTTGGTAGTGAAGGGCAGAGTGAACAAAGGTTTTTCAAGCTATAAGCATAAAGTATTAACTGAGATGAGCATTTTTTCATTATTAGTTTTTCCTAGGTTCTTTTTCTTCACCCGCATAATCCACTAAATGGGTCGGGGAGTAACAAACGCAACTCACAGCCGCTCGATCCATCATCATCGCTGCGAGTTTTCACCTCATCCAAAGTCTAGCAAGTTGTTCTCTTCCTTATTACAGCTTAGAAGACGTGATGATGGGAACATTCTTGCCACGTGTCCAAACTATCGAAGTACAGCCCTTTTCGTTCAGACCAGGATTAATTACCATGTTTCTCAATATGACTTTTTTGTGACTACTCCGAATGGCTAAGTTTGAGAAGCTTTTTCTCAAGCCTACGACGTTAAGGATGGGGTTGACTCACATACCCATAACACATGATCACATGAGTGTTGATAACTCATCTAGATTTCGATATAATGAAAGACCACATTCAAGTAGGAAAACATAATTAGGCAACAAGTAGCAGAAATAGAAAAGATATTTAAATGTCTTCGCAAATCGGATTGGCTGCTTATACCAAAAACTGAGCGAATATATTATAATCAAGCTATCGCTCAATAGATGAATCTGAGGATCTGATTCATTTTATACTCATACTTTGAAAAGAGGCTAAATAACGAAGTTGTATAGGAAATCTTACTGGCACAGCCAAAAACTATACAAATTACCTTGCATAAAAACAATTTCAAATAATAACCTTTCAAAGTAAAAACATTTAACTGTGAGAATACCATAACTCAAAAATGTAAAATGCGGTTTTGTAATAAAATTATAGATTTTTTTGTCCTTTCTCAATGAAAAACTTTCGACGCCATAATAGGATACGACTTTCTCGTAAAAATAAAGGCAGAGATTGATACCGAAAGCTGGCTATTACTTTATGAAAATGGTAAAATGGAAATCAAATTTCATGAAGGTAAACAATGTCGAAATAGATACTTGAAAAGTTCCTGAAAAAATCAGGAATGAGTTTTAATAATTAATTGAAAACTTTTCAGAAGTTTTCGCCCAGCCCGATGAGAAACTACCCTTCAATATACTGATATTAGAGCAAATATAAAAAATTGGACTCAGAGCCAATTTATTCAAAACCAAGACCATATAATATGGCAGAAATCAAAAGGCTTTTAGATGATTGAATTATAAGCTTGTCGCATTCCGCGTACAACACCCCCTTCTTGGTGGTTGGAAAAAGGCGGTAATACAGATGATGCTCCTAAATCTAGATTAGTGTTTGATTATAGAGACTTGAACGAACGGTACCAGACAGATATCCCATTCCAGAAAGTTCGGTTATTTTTTCGAATCTTGGAAATTCCAAATATTATTCTACAATAGATTTGAAATCCGGCTACCATCAAATTCTCTTAGAGGAAAATGACCGAAAAGAAAACAGCATTCTCCATTAATAATGGAAAGTATGCATTTTGTAGCCCACCATTTGGATTGAGAAATGGTCCTAGCAATCGACAACGTACTGAGAGATGACATAGGAAAACGCTGCCATGTATATGTCGATGACGTAATATTTTTTTCAAAATTTAGAAATTGAACATATAAAGGGCATAAAATAATAATTTCTAAGCTTTTAAATACCAACATGAGAAATCCGCAGAAAAATATACTTTTTTTACAGGACATTATAATAATAATAATAATAATATTATGGGTGGCGCTACAGCCCGTAGAGGGCCAGGGCCTAGCTTCTCAGCAACCACTCGTGTTGTGCGTGCTATTGTTCTCTCACGAGTGGAAGGGACCTACAGTTCAATACCGACTCCGAACGGCAAAGTTTGAGAAGCTTTTTCTAGACAGAAAATACTCTTTGAGCATTGTCGGTAACTCGAAAGAGGTGGGGTCGTCCAAATTGTTTTCGTCGCACAAGAGCAGGACTCGAACCTATGACATCGAGGTTGGGGTCGACGCACATACCCACAACTTTAAAGGACATTACAATAATAATTTCTAAGCTTTTAAATGCCAACATGAGAATATCTGCAGAAAAATGCATGTTTTTCGAACAAGAGATAGAATTCTTGGGTTGTCTCTTGTCTCAGCCGGTATCAAGATATGCCCCAATAAGATAAGAGAAATTCGTTAGGTTAGGCTAGGTAGTAGTGGCTGACTGCTACAGAGCAATCACACATAGTCCAGAGTAAGCCCATTGTGATACCACGCTAAGGTTAAGGGGTAAAAATGGGAAAGTTTTTTATCTGTTGTTTATTGTGGTATAATAAAAGTTATCTATGGCCAACATACAAACAATTTCTCACTTCCGAATGTTAGTTTCTAATTACTTTTCTCAATTAAAAACCAAACAATATACCTTATTGTGTGGAATTTGTGCAAAATATGTACAAACAAGTGATGCAAGTATTAAAGAAAATGCAAGCAAATAGTGCGTTAAATGGATTCGCAGTTCCTTTCGGTGTTGTGTATTGAACTTAGGGTTTATGGTCGTAAGGCGCAAAATCTACGTCCATTTGAAAGGCTATAGTATTACCAATACTTAAGCTCTCAGCAAAGAGAAACCATCATGCGTATCAGAATTACATAAACGTTTTATTTCTCAATTTTCACATCGAAGGACCTCAGTTCATAGAACCCAATTTTGAAAATAAATTCAAGGATTTACCCAAAATGTCCAGCTCAGAATGTCAACTAATACTGCAAAACCGCGAAAAAGTTTTAAAGAACATTGTGAATCTCAAAAGCATAAGAAGAGATAAGCTATGTAGCAACATCAGGAAAGTACAATACTCTGCACAAAACCCTAAAATTTTATAAAAATTTCAATAACTTTTTGTCCATCCATGATTTCTGAACGAAATTTAATCTAAATACGTACAATACTAATCACAATATGTGATAGGATGAACTCGAAGTCTTTCACTGTTATTGTCAATTTGTTGATTGTTTTGAATCTGACTAGGGCATTCTGTAAGTGCTTACTTATCAGGCCGGCGACACATGAAGGGTCTGAGCCTGAGCAATTGCTGCCTTTCATCGGTGACAGTCCTGGGCACGCTGCTTCCTTTCATTAAGGCCAAGCTGTCTAGCATATGCGAAGACTTGCTTTCTGTACCGGAGGTTCGGTCTTCCTCTCTTTCTCGAACCAGGGAGCTCGGATTCGAAGAACATCTTACCTTTATTTGATGATATCCCTTGGCTAAGTTAAGGAATGAGAAATATTGTTATCTAGTTTATAGATTATTAGTTTATAGAATATTGCATCTATGTTCGGTAATGGATATTGATCATCCACCGTAATATAGTTTAGTGCTTCGTAGTCTACACATAGTCGAAACTTTGTTTTCCCCTCACTCTCGGGTTTCTAAGCTACTACCTCGATTGGAGAGGCATAGGTTAGGTTAGGTAGTAGTGGCTGACTGCTACAGAGCAGTCACACTTAGGCCAGAGTAGGCCCATTGTGACACCACGCGAATTGATTTTTCCTAATGCTGGAACCAGTTGGTGCTAATGACACGATTTAGTTGGCCACTGCTGGCACTTTTTAGCTCGTTACGGCCGCTGAAGTAGTAGGCTCCTAGGTGCAGGAACCTACGACTGGCAAGAGCACTGCAGGATTTCCTATGAGGGTCCTTAATGAGGGCTTGGTGAGTCTAAGTATGGTAGACTGAGTGACTGTTTTAGGTTAAGTGATGGCCAGATTTCTTTTGTCTTAAGGTAGGTGGTGCCTTATAGCCATTTGGCATTAGTGGTTTTAATTGTGTAGATCTTAAGAAGATGGTAGGTTGTAGCGATCGGCAGGGAAGGCGGTACCCATGCTATTGATAGGCATGAGTTTGTACGACACCTGGCGAGGTCATCGGCTTTGAAGTTACCTGGTATGTCACAGTGTCACGGAACTCGCATGAGCTGAATGTTAAAATGCTCAGACATCTCGTTAAGAGACAGCCTGCAATTAAGGGATGTTTTGAATATGACACTGTCCAGAGATTTTATAGCGGCCTGACTATCGGAACAGATGGTGATATCCCTTTTTGATATCACGTTTCTTTTTGAGCCTTGAGAGCGCCTCCTTAATCGCTATGGTTTCTACCTGAAAAACGCTACAATGATCAGGGAGCTGCAGGGAGATGGCAATGTTGAGGTCTTGAGAATAGACACCCGCGCCCACCGCTTCCTTTGCCTTCGATCCATTTGTGAAAATGCGCAGAGGATCTGCCAGCGTTTGCCTGTCTGATGTCCAGTCCGATATGGAAGGAATGCTGATTGAGAATTTCCTTTCGAAGACGGCCTGGGGTAGTAGGCGGTCAGTGTCGCTTGGAAAGACATTGAATTCCTTGAGAATGGTTGAGTGGACTGTGAGTTCGGACCACAGTCGGAGTGTTTTGAGTTGTGCGTGCTGCTTTTTGTTGTCCGAATATTTCCAAAGGTGGGAGATGGAGGAGAATATTCAGTGCGTCTGACGAAGTACTTTTCAGTGCCGCAGCTAAAAAGTGCAGAAGAGGCTTTTCTGACCCTTTCCTGGATATTGAGCTTGCTGCACAGTGTGCCCCGCATGTTTGTGTCCATGCTTCTAGCTTGTTGAAGGATGTGCATTATGTCTCTTAGAGTAGAGACGAATTTACCGCATACCGCTATGGCAATAACTTTGCACCACCTCTTCCAGTTTTAATAGCAGTTTATTTACCTCTACGAGCCAAAGAAGGGGTGATAGATCACCTCCTTGTGGGGTGCCCCTATTAACTCCTCTATGGATCTTAGCGTCTCCCATCTGAGAGTGTATTACTCTGCTGGTGAGTAGCTGATGAATGAAAGCCATTAGGGGCTTTCCGATCCCGAGGTTGCTAAGCGCAAGGGAAATTGCTTCTGGTTTGATATTGTTAAAAACACTTCGATGTCGAGGAATGTCACAAGCTTTGCACAGCTAAGGCAGGATTAATCTGCGAGTGCGCCAGGTCACCCAGATACTCCGTTCGCGACTGAGCTATCTCTGCAGGTGGGCCCCCAGCTAGGCTGATCCTCGGCAAGAGTCGTATGGCACCTTGATCCAGCCCACCGGAGATAGAAGGGAGAGTTATGATGTAGTGTTAGGAGAGAAGGTTGGTTAGATCTTAGCTTCGGGTCTCCTCATAGAGAATAAATTCCCTTGAGTCATTTACCTTTACTAAGCCTTCGCACCCCGTCAAGGTGTGTGACCACGCGAAGGAAGAGACATTCGTGCTCAATGGTCTTTTGGAGTATTATCGAATTGAATACACAAAAATATACGTGCAAGATGTTTTTAATAAAAATGATATATACGGAATTAGTATAAATTAGCATAATAGAGATCATAGAAAACTCAAGAAAACTATAAGCAAATTATAATGGACTATTTTTTCCGGACATTAAAAAATTATATAAAACATTTGCATCCAAAATTTGTAAAGAAAATATGTATTTATTTTTTTGTTCTTACTAGACAAAAATGCTTAAAACTATCTACATCTTCGTCAAAAACAGATATTGACCCAACCAAATGCCTAGTTATTTATCTACATTTTTCACATCTCACAATCGTCCCTGCGGGGCAACAAGGCCGAACTTACGCCAGTTTGTGCGCGTATCCCTTGGTGTCATGTACAACGATATTTTGAAAAGGATAGTGTCACACTTTAGTAGCAAAATCGCTTTATTTGTTCGAAGTCACGTTGCAACAAGATATTTATTTTTTTCTACCTTCGGACCTGATCTGTACGCCAATTAAGTGCGGCATTGAACCTAGATCTGCAGTTAATATATATAGAACAACATCGGCGAACCAACCGCTCCTTGTTGAAGACAATTTTTGATTTCAAAGACCGTGGAAGAAGTTGAATCGCCACTTTTCACGACGAACTGTCTACCTGTTATCATGTCATAGATCATGTATAGCAATAGTTTACTTATACCGAGCCTGACCAGCTTGAGGAAGAGACTCTTCAACCACACGGTGTTGAACGCTTTCTCCAAGTCAATCAGGCAAGCACCCGTGCATTGTTTTTTGTCTTTATTCCATTGAATGTCGAACACCAGTTTGGACGCGGCATGTATGGCTTCATGCCAGGCGTCGTTTGATCTTTCCTCCGAAATATTTTGTTTACTTGTGGAAACATACCCGTGCTGTTAGATCGTACAACCTGGATTTTATTGCCCCAGTGTAAGCTTATAGCTAAGCTATAATTGATGCGTATTAATTGTTGGAAGTCCTTGATCTCCGACTCCACACTTCCGGATTTTGTGGATCTGTGGACCGCCTGTGTAAGAGTTTGTGTCTTGACAGAAAACTACTTTTTCACACGTGAAGTGCATCGATGGAAGCGCATCGATGGCAGATCAGTAGGTTAGGTGTAAGGATTTGTTAAGTTGGTTAAGCTAGTTTTAAACATTTTTGTCTAGCATGTAAGAAAGTGAATCTAAAAAAAAACAAAAATTGATAAAAAACCAGCAATGAAAACACAATTGAATTATCTACCAATAAAAATGAATTAAATACACTGATACAAAAAGATGTATGAGTATCGTATTGTAGCACAATTGGTGCGCCACCCTGTGCATCGAAGTCACTTATCCTATATTACTATCAACATATCATCTCCTGACCTATTGGTCAAAGCGGCATACAATTCTCTGCATTTCCGAAAAAGTGAAATCATGGCTGCCGAAAAACGCTTAGTTTTTGACATATTCGCGTTTTTGTAAAATCTTACATTTTCAGAATAAGCGGATTTAAATCACGCAATTTTGACTGGTCCAACTTGGCAACTTCTCAGTTGCGCCTTAACGTTGCTCGTATTCCTTTTTTGCCAAACACTAGTAAATAAACTAATTTCACATCAAAGCGGTTTGATTAATCACAACAATGGCACCAAAGAGACAATTTGCTCCGAACAAAAATGACACTCCTCGAGGAACTTAAGCATCAGAGGTCCATAACCGTTTCAAATATTTCTCGATTGAAGACGGCATAAGTAGAAAAAGACAATGACACAAAATCAAGTTGGATTATAGAAGCCATGATCTGTCAATCAGCCATAGAGCTTGTTGATCACAGTGACACGTTCCGTACGGAATTAGAAGTCGTTTGCGTATGTACGAAGTTTTTAATAATGGCGCTACAGTCCGGGGTGGACCTGGGCCTCAACCAACAAGCCTCTCCAACTAGCGCGATTCTTGGCCACCTGTCTCCAGTTTCGCACACCAAATTGTTAGAGGACAGCATATGCTTCGTTTTGCCCGTCTCTATGTTAGCAAATGCCTAATTGACAGCTCGCTGAGTTCTGCCAACCGCCATCGTCGTATGCTAACAATTGCACGGACTTCTGGAAGATCATGAATCTAGTGTTAGCGTGAGAGTACCGCACGATCTTCTCCAGAACGATGTTGAAGAAATTACATGAAAGCGCAAAGCCTTGTCTTAAGTCTTTTTTTGCATTCGAGATCTCGGTGAGTTCGTTACTGACCTTGATGGAGCAGCGAGAGTTCGCCATCGTCATTCTGCATAACCTGACGAGTTTGGCAGGAATGTCGAAACTAGACATGGCGTTGTATAGCTCGTCTCTATGCACGCTGACATATGCGGCCTTGAAATCGATGAACAGATGGTGTCGATTAGCATTTTTTGGGTCTCATCCAGAATCCGCCGTAGTGTGTAGATTTGGTTTATTAAATCACTCTGATAAGGACCTATCAGTTTAATGAACGGCTTCAGGCGGTTACACAAAACGCCAGAGAAGATCTTTTGCGCTATTTTCAGAAGACTGATCCCTCGATAGTTTTCACAGGCAAAAGGGTCTCCTTTCTTCTGGATAGGAGAAACGATACTGAGATCCCACTCGTCGGGCAAGCTTTTCTCAGACCGTATCTTACAGATGAGCTAGTGCCCTACCAGATATATGTCATCGGACAGACCGTCCGCTCCATTCTTCGATGGTTTGTGCAGGCGGCGTCGAATTTACAGAGAGTTTCTGGGAGACTTGGTCGGCAGTTCGAGTCTCGGTCGATTCTAGCAGTCCGTTGCGATTGTAGCTTCGCGACGTCAGACCGTGGTGTTCTTTCTAAACTCCGTTGTTTCCTTGATAACCTGATTCTTACCTTGGCTACAACAAGGAAATTGTTACGTCCCATGACAAAGTCCCTTAGTCCGTTACTGGACGTGGTGTCGTGTACGCTGTGTTTCCCGATGAATTTAGCAAATATTTCTTCTTTACCCAGCTTAGCGTTGAAAGAAAGAACGATCTTGGTGTCGAAGCTCGGGCATTGATCATTTGTTCTTTTTAGGAGATTATAGAAGTCATCCTTGTCCTCTGTCGGGGAGTGGCTGATGTTGCCGAAGTTAGCCTTGATGCGAATTTTTATGAGGCGTTCGTTTTTACAGAGTTCTTATATAATTCATCACTTACTGTGTTCATCGGACCTCATATTACAGCTATGAAACGGATAAATTTTTACGCACCTAGAAATATTTGGCAAACAAGTGACAATCAAATGTTTCACAGCTCAGATCATGTTGTATTGGAAAATAGAATTTCCGTTTTTAGTCTTTTTGTTTCTCAGCGTCTAAGCCTTCTCTGAATTTATACAACTACTATATCTACGAGTGAGTGAGAACTTTCTTTACTTTGGCGATCCTTTGTGATAGTGATATTACAGGTAATGTGCTCTTTTTTTAATATTTTCTGATTGTGACACATTTTGCTGCGAATTGAGCGAAAAATTGTCTCACTTTGAATGTTTCCAATATACGATGCCGAGGAGAAGACGACTTGACTTAGGTCGTCGCAGTCAATCAAATGTGCGAAGAGCTACCTTACGTGCTAACCGCACTGATGACCAGAGAGACAGATCAAGAAAATAGTCGTATTGCTATGTCAGAATTGCGTCATTTAGTAAGTGATATTGAATTACATAAGCTTAGAATGCAACGAGTTCGTGCACATCAAAACTCAACATCAGCAAGTAATGTATAATGAAATTGGGCGAATCCACAGACGGAATACTCATGCAATTGATTATTGTGCAGACAAAGTTGTGCTAGAGGCAAGTAAAATTGCCACAATTGGTCCCACCATCAGATAACTCACGATCTAAAGTTTCTGGGATTGGAAATGATTCTAAGCACTTCTTGGCGAACATTCATTTGGAATGGGACTTTTTGTTCGAGACAGACTTAGGCTAAAAGTCTTAAGCTTTGTAAAAACGAACGCCTCATAACAATTCGCATCAAGGCTTACTTCGGCAACATCAGCCTGATTTGTGCCCACTCCCCGACAGATGACAAGGATGACTTCTATAATCTCCTACAAAGAACATATGGTCATTGCCCGAGCTTCGACACCAAGATCGTTCTTTCTTTCAACGCTAAGTTGGGTAAAGAAGAAACATTTGCTAAATTCATCGGGAAACACAGCGTACACGACACCACGTCCAGTAACGGACTAAGGGACTTTGTCATGGGACGTAACCTCTCTGCTGCTGGAACGCGGTTCCTACACCAACATCCATAAAGGGACATGGTCAACCAGATTGATCACGTTGCGACCGACGGCAGACACTCCTCCAGTATTCTTGATGTCCGAACGTTCCGAGGAGCTAATGTTGACTCGGACCATTTCCTTGTTGTAGCGAAGGTAAGAATCAGGATATCAAGAGAACAACGGAGTCGAGAAAGAACACCACGGTCTGACGTTGCAATGCTACAATCGCAACGGACTTGCCGGCCGAGTCTCCTAGAAACTCTCTGTAAGTTCGACGCCGCAAAGAAGCTGCCACTGATGTGCAGGTTTTTACGACACCACCTAGAAAGAACCCATGGCCTGACGACGAGTGCAGGCAGGTACATGCAGCCAAGCAGAAGGCCTACAAGGCAACGCTGCTTCGAACAACGAGGGCTGTTCGTGAGCTCTACGAACAGAAGAAAAGGGAAGAGAACCAGCAACTCAGAAGAAAAAAGAAGGAGCAGAAATGGAGAGGTGTTATGGCAGGAATAACGCCCGAAAGTTTTACCAAAAGGGTGAAACAATTATCCAATGGATATAAAACTCGGACAGAAGCCCATCGGGATGGAAATGGACAACAAAGAGTCGCAGTCGATATTGAGAATCTGGAAAGATCATTTCTGTACTGTTGAACGGCGATGAGGACCAAAACACAGCTGGGAGGCAGAATGTTGCACTCAATCTGTACGATAACAGACGAAAATTCCGTCCCCCAAACTTAGACGAGGTTAAGATAGCAATATCAAGACTGAAGTCAAACAAAGCTGCTGAAGCGGTGGGTCTGTCCGATGACATATTTGAGACAGCTGGAGATGAAGCATGTACCAGCTCATCTGTAAGATATGGCCTGAGGAAAAATTGCCCGTCAAGTGGAATCTCGGTATCGTTTGTCCGATACACAAGAAAGGCGACTCTTGTGCCTGTGACAGCTATCGAGGGATCAGTCTTCTGAAAATAGCGTAAAAGATCTTTGTGAACCCGCCTGAAGCTGTTCATTAAACTGATAGGTCCCTATCAGAGTGGCTTCAGGCCAGGAAAGTCCACAATAGACCAAATCTTCACACTACGGCAGATCATGGAAAAGACCCAAGAAATGCAAACACTCACCATCTGTTCGTCGTTTTCATGACCGCATATGGCAGCGCGCATAGGGACGAGTTATACAACGCCATGCTACACGCCAACAGTAGAGGCATGATCTTCCAGAAGTCCGTGCAACTGTTAGCATACGACGATGGCATTGACGCGGTTCGCAGAATTCAACGAGCTGTCAATTAGGCATTTGCTAACATAGCGGCTAAAATGGGTCTGGCGGTGAATGAGGGCAAAATGAAGTATATGCTGTCCTCAAACAACTTGGTGTGCGAAACTGGAGACAGCTGGCCAAAAATCGCGCTAGTTGGAGAGGCTTGTTTGTTGAGGCCCAGGTCCACCCCGGACTATAGCGCCACAACAAAGAAGAGGAAGAGTGGTGCTGAAAAGAAAGAGAGTATTCTGTCATACTGGACCTTGTTTAACACACTCATTATAAAAACTTCGTACATACGCAAACGATTTCTAATTCCCTGCGGAACGTGTCACTGTGATCAGCAAGCTCTATGGCTGATTGACAGATCATGGCTTCTCGAATCGAACTGGATTTTGTGACATTGGCTTTTTCTACTTATGCCGTCTTTAATGGAGAAATATTTGAAACGGTTACGGACCTCTGATGCTTGAGTTGCTCAAAGAGTGCAATTTTTGCTCGGAGCAAATTGTCTCTTTGGTGCAATTGTTGTGATTTATCAAACCGCTTTGATATGAAATTAGTTTATTCACTTATAATTTGCACTAGTTCCTTGGCAAAAGAAGAAAACGAGCAACGAATCGAATTTTGTAAATGACGCGTGTGTAGCGTGTCAGCGGTTAAATAGCAACTGAGAAGTTGCCAAGTTGGACCAGTCAAAACTGCGTGATTTTAATCCGCTTATTCTGAAAATGTAAGATTTTACAAAAACGCGAATATGTCAAAAACTAAGCGTTTTTCGGCAGCCTTGATTTCACTTTTTTGGAAATGCAGAGAATTGCGTGCCAATAGGCCAGGAAATGATATGTTGATAGTTATATAGGATAAGTGATTTCGATGCACATGGTGGCGCACCAATTGTACTACGATACGAAACTTATTTATCTCGCAAACTAAGTGTAGTGTACACTATATCGCAGTAGCCTATGCCAAATCACCGAATTGTATGGTTGCCCTCGACAACGACATTCGGTGAGAGACAGCGAGGCTGACAGCACGTGGTGACACGAAATCCGAAGATATTACAAGTGGCGACGAGGATAAATCCATATATGTACATACAATTGCAAATCGTGTTTTAAAGAAAAGTGAAGTTGGAAACTATTAAAGAAGAAGAACGTGTACGCTTTTCGATTCAGGGTAATTTCTTGGGAAACGGAATCATTTAGCACAACATACTGATGTAAGTAATTTCTTTTAAAGGGCCATGCATTAATTCCGAACAAATGTACATATATACGTACATATAAAGTAAATTTAGGGCCATGCTAGAAAATAAATGGAAATGACAATTGAATGCTTTTATGCACTTACAAGGGCCATGCATATAAATCTTTTTAAAGGGCCATGCAATAAAACAAAAGAAAAACTAATGTTCAAATTGACTATTTATATATACACATATATACATACATATGTGTATACGTGTACGTAGTATGAACATTTGAAAAAAGGGCCATGCAATTTAATCATTTGAGGGCCACGCTAAGAAAGTAACTTTCAGATCTAATAACGTGGCACAATCTCTTCAAAGCCTTAATAATTTCGATTGCGATGGGGATCCTTCTTCAGTGGGAGTTCGCTGGGAGAAATGGAAGAGAGCATTTGAGGTGTACATCACATCACTGAATGTAGAGGCACCTATAAAGAAGCGAGCAATCTTACTGCATGCTGGAGGACTCCCCTGAGCTACGTAAAAACATATTGTCGGCCGGGGATACCATCACCCCCGACCAAATAATCTCAGAAGCCAATGCATTAGAGACTGTAGGGAGACAACTACAAGCTTTTAAAATAAAAGACCACACAGAGATTGGAATCGGTGAAATAAATAGAGTAACGCCAATGAATATGCATATGAAAGAGGTACATGACCGACTGTGTACAAGGTGTGGCAGTAATAAACACTTGCAGGATGACAGAAAATGCCCAGCAAGAGACAAAAGGTGCAATAAATGTGGGTTTGTTGGCCATTTCCGAGAGATCTGCAGAACAAGACTGAAGAGAACGACCTCTGATGAAAGACAGTTGTGCAAAACAAAAAACCAAAATCGGAGGTCAACAAAACTGAAGATGTCGACTATGTGTTCCATTTAGATGATGATTCAATAATAAATTGTTGCATTGGTGGTGTGATAATAGAAATGTTGATTGACTCTGGAAGTAAGTGCAACATTATTACCGACCAGACATGGAAACATTTAAAAGAATACAAAGTTAAAGCTTATAACCAAGTCAAAAATCCTGATAAGACGCTATTTGCTTATGGGAGCAGAAATCCTTTAAAAGTGCTAGGATCATTTCAAGCTAATATAAATGTCAATAACGTAAACAAGAATTCGACATTTTATGTTATCCAGAATGGTACTCGTAACTTGCTTGGTTAAAATTCTGCAAAAGAGCTTGGTGTCTTACAGATTGGACTACAAATCAATACACTGCACCAATTTCTTAAGTTTAAAGACGTCATTATCAGAATACCTATTGACGAAACGGTTCAACCTGTGATACCACATCGTAGAATTCCTATACCTCTCGAAAATAAGTTAAATGACAAGTTAACAGAATTGGCAGATTCAGATATCATTGAAGAAGTGCAAGGACATTCACCCTGGGTATCTCCAATGGTACCAGTGTTAAAAGCAAATGGTGCAATAAGAATTTGTGTGGACATGCGGCGTGCTAACGAAGCAATTATTCGGGAAAATTATCTTTTGCCAACGATGAATCAGTTGCTTCCTAATTTTACTCGACATTAAAAATGCATTTCATCAATTAGAAATTCACCCAGAATCTCGCTACTACTTATGTTCGGCATATCATGTGCCCCTGAATTATTTCAAAAAGTACTTGAAAAGATGCTCCTGGGTTTTGAAGGGACAGAAAATTTCATCGATGACATTATTATCTATGGGGCGAATGATCAAGTTCATGATCAAAGACTAAAAAAAGTATTATAAGTCTTAAAGTACAACCAGGTGCTCCTAAATGAAACAAAATGTGTTTTTAAAATGACAACAATAGAGTTCCTTGGAGATGAACTATCGGAAAATGGTGTTAAGCCCCTCGGGAAATATATTAAAGTAATACAATCTGGCAGACCCCCCAAAATAGTCGAAGAAATTCAGAGCTTTCTGGGATTGGTGAATTTTGTTGGCAAGTGGATACCGAACCTAGCAACCCTGACCGAATCTTTTCCCATGCTACTGAGAAACAAATTAGCAGAGTCAGCCAATATCGGAAAATATTGGACATCCAAACAAAATCAAGCATTTGACCAACTAAAAAATTTATTGTCCAATATACAAACTTTAGGTTATTACGACCCTATGGACAGGACTCAAGTAGTAGCAGATGCATCCCCGGTGGGTCTTGGGTCTGTACTCATACAAATAGATAAAAATGGTCCTCGATTGATTGCATATGGCAACAAAAACTTAACGGAGTGTGAAAGAAGATATTGCCAAACCGAAAAGGAAGCACTGGCTTTGGTCTGGTCTGTCGAACACTTTAAGATGTACCTTTTCGGCAAAGAGTTTGAACTTATAAGTGATCACAAGCCCCTTCAAATCATATTTGGCAAGAAATCAAGACCATGTGTTAGAATTGAAAGATGGGTTCTTCGCCTACAATGCTTTTCATATAAAATAATCTATCGCCCGGGTAAGACTAATATTGCAGATCCAATATCAAGGCTTTGTAGTACTAATTCACCAGAACCGTTCGATGATGAAAATTACATAAATCAAATTATTGAATTTAGTCGACCCATTTCTGTAGCAATGAAAGACATTGAAAACGCTTCTGTAATCGACGAAGAGATTCAAAAGGTAAAAACTTTTTATGAAAACATATTGTTAAGGAACAATAAAAACGTTATTCCACCTACGTTACGGAACCGAGTTATTGATGCTGCGCATGAAGGACACCCTGGCATAGTCGCAATGAAGAATCGATTGAGATCAAAGGTTTGGTGGCCAAAAATCGACAAAGATGCTGAGGCTAGAGTTAGGTCTTGCAAAGGATGTACATTAGTTGGCGCCCCAAATCCACCTAATCCGATGACAAGAAGAAATCTTCCAATGGAGCCTTGGGTAGATGTAGCTCTCGATTTTCTTGGACCTCTACCTTGCAATGAATATTTGTTAGTTCTAGTTGATTATTATAGCAGGTACAAGGAGATCAAAATAATGAGACGCATAACAGCTTTGGACACAATCACAGTTTTAAAAGAAATTTTTTCTCGACTTGGATTTCCAGCAAGTATAACATGTGACAATGAAAATCTGCTGACAAGTGATTTATTCAAAAAATATTGCACTGAATCAGGTATAAAAATGTATACAACAATACCATACTGGCCCCAAATGAATGGCGAAGTAGAACGACAAAACAGAGATATTTTAAAGCGACTCAAAATTAGTCAGTTGGAGGGAAAGGACTGGAAGGAAGATTTATTTTTGTACTTAATAATGTACAATAGTACTCCACACTCAGTCACAACGGTGAGTGACATTGAATATAAAGGTACAAATGACCTAGAAGTTAGAGATCGAGATAAAGAAAAAAAGCAAAAGGAAAGGAGTATGCAAATAAGAAAAGAAGAGCCGTTCCTAATGATCTAGAAGTGGGGGAAAAAGTATATGTGCGAAATTTGATTAAGGAAAACAAACTCACTTCAACCTTTCACCCTACTACACATACTGTAACTGGTGTAAATGGCGGAGATATTCATGTTCGAAACGATCTTACTGGTAAAGAGTACCGGCGAAATGTTGTCCATCTCAAGAAAGTTAACGGAAGTTGGGAAGTCCAAAAGGATAATTCGTCGAAAAGTGAAAACGCAACAGGAACTGAAAATGATGATGATTTTGACACTGTAATATAAATTCGTTTTGTATCTGAACTATTTTATCTAAATTTTAATCACATTAGTTATTTCATAATTCAGTAATTGTAATCAGCTTTGAGTTCTTCTTACTTGACTTTCATTTAATTGATGTTTGCTATTGTAAAACAAAAAATATTAATAAAGAAGGGATGTAGTGTACACTATATCGCAGTAGCCTATGCCAAATCACCGAATTGTATGGTTGCCCTCGACAACGACATTCGGTGAGAGACAGCGAGGCTGACAGCACGTGGTGACACGAAATCCGAAGATATTACACTAAGCATGTTTCGGGGATTATGATTTCAATTTTTCGTATGAAAACAGAAATCTAACGAAACTCTTAAGAGTGTCGGATAAGTTAGATTGATATACAGGGTAGTGCATCAATTGCGCTACAATTGTAATATTAAATAATATAATCTATTTTTCTTTTTTTATTCGATATATAATTCAGTTTCATCTTACATTGCTTTTCATGCTGCATAAACTGTTCTTAAAACCTTATTGGCACGACCAGGGTAAATCAGGAAACAATGTTATCTTATATTACAAAGGGCCAAGTGAGGTAGGAAACAATGTTATTTTATATAACCAATTTTTCGGTTTTAACCGTATCGATACGACCAATGGAAATAACGGAAAAATGTAGGAGATTGTGATCTAAAGTCGTTTTTCGCCTATTTCTTGAAAACTAAGTGTGTTTCGGCGATTAATATGGCCTTTTTTTCATGCAGAGGATGAAAATAGAAATCTTTCGACACTCTTAAGATACATTTTTTTGTTATTAATGTATTCCATTTATTTTTTTTTTTAATAGAGGCTTTGATTTTATTTGATATTGCAAGTGTTTTTAAACTCCTACTCTCACCTCTACGTATTCAAATCCGGGAACCCAGCACACTCAATCGAAGATGGGTGAGTCTATACCAGGACCCACCTCTCTATACGGAAGGTGGCGGAGGAGCTTATCATCAGATTAGCCCATGGCGACATCCGGAGCTACCTGATGCTCTCCCTTTTAGAGCTACACGGAGTTCAGATCTAAAAGGTTGCCTTCAGGGTTATGTCGGGATTTTGGAGTAGAGTTATCGACGGAGGAACCCTACCATATGGGTTCAAAGATGGCACTCACGACCTCAACGAGCTTTCCCATACCGGATGCATCTGGACCCTTAGCCCAAAGGTAAAATAAATGGACCTGGCCTCCCAGTTGGAGGTTGTGAGTGAGGTTAACGCCCTTACCACTTAAAAACGCGCCCGGACAACCACATGCTTCGTGCACAGACTGATGTACACAAGCCTAGTACTGAATTTACTGTTGACGACCCCAGCAAACGATTCAAGGACAATGATTTAAGGTTCTGCACGTGGAATGTAAGGTCCCTTCCCGAAGAATTCACGGAGGTCCTTGACTACTAAACGAAAAGTCGCCTCATAGCAATCCGCAACAAGGCTAAGTTCGGGAAGATCAGCCTGATTTGGGCCCAGAGACAACAGAGAAGCAAGGATGACTTTTATGATCTCCTAGAGACAACATACGATCAATGCGCCAGCTTCGACGCCAAGATCGTTCTAGGAGATTTCAAGGCTAAGCTGAGTTAGGCAGACATCTTTGCTAATGTCATCGGAAAACACAGACTGCACGACACCACGTCCAGTAACGGACCAAGGCTGGTTGACTCTGTCATGTGCCATAACCTCTATATAGCTCGCACACCTCAAAATACTTAAAGGGACCTGGCGGTCCACAGATCAATCAATAGTATTCGATTAATCATGTTGTATTTTTGTTTTTATTAAAATTAATAATTATAATTTGTATGTATGTATACATATAAATAAATACATACATACAAAATACATACTTGCTAGACAAATGTACTTAAAACTAGCTTAATTTACTTATCAATAACTTATTGAAATTAATGCTAACCTAATGATTTCTTCGGGTACTCTAATAATCTAATATCTCTTGTTTTGCTAGTCTTGATAGAAATTTGATATTCAATTTTAAATTACTAAGCAAACTTTTTTTTTCCAACTTGGTTTAAACCATTCGTCCGTAAAGGCGTTATTCGACAAAAATCAGCATTAGTAAGGAACTTTTAGCTCAGGTATCTTACCACCAACTGTATCACAAAGTCTTCTAAAAAGTAAATATTTTATTGTATAAGGAAATATATTAGTTAAAGTAAACGAGAAATATGAATATGATCCAAGTAAACCAACAGAGTTTAGCCAAAAAAATTAAACAAGTATATTAAAAAGCGTCGGTTGTCTTAAGGAACTGTCTAGGAACTGTCTAGGAACTGTACAAGCTTACGGATAGCCTTTGCCTTATTGATGAAGTTTAAAATAGAGAAAACAAAATGCACAATAATAAGATATATAATTCGAAATATTTTCCCAGTCATAACCTTGTTCCTCAATCAATTAACCAAGCCCAAGGTTATTAAAAGCATAGACAAACATTCAATCAGCAAAATACCAACCGTAGACAGAATTTGCATAGTAATTAAATCAGAGACAATTCAGTAAACATTCAAAATAGCTTAAGAGGCCCTCTCTTGAAGAACAAAGTCTACTTTATATAAGACACTAATCATCCCAGTCCTGCAATACGGCGCGGAGGCATAGACAATCTCTAAAGCGGATGAAAAAAGAGTAAAGTGGGTGCGATCTTTGACCATGTTTATTTTGACATGTTATGGAAGAGAAGAGTCAACCACGAACATGAGCCTAGTTAGGCGTCTACGGATCCAACGCCTACGGTGGCTAGGTCATGTAGAGCGGATGAACACCACAGGTCCGGCCCGAAGAATCTTCGAATCGAAACCTGTCGGGCAACGCAACAGAGGACGCCCGCGTTGAAGATGACACACCCAAGTTGAGATAATCCTCATTCATTTTATCATTTTAATACATTTTTATTAATAATTCATAACAAACCTAAGTACTAGTTAAAAATGCTTAAAACTAGTTGTACAATTTTACTATTTCTAAGTTACTGGCCCTCAGCGGGCACTCTAAGTTAAACTTAATCTTATGTCTTAATCATCTAAGTCTTTAAATCTTAATCTATGTCTTTCGACCTAATCTAACATTAATAAATGGAACTAATTCATTGTATCTGTAAGGCTTAATATTAAGAAAATTTGTAAACAAAAAACTTAATAACAGAACGTTTTTTTTAAACGTATATACTAGCCTACACACTACCTTAAATAACTTAAAACTATCTTAAATTAAACAGACATACATATATACATGCATGTATAGCAGTATACGTGCATATATTATATTGTAACGAAAGTCCTCGTCAGCCAGGGAAACGCAGCAATCTTTTCAAAAAAACTTCTTTTATTTTTTTTTATTTCAAATTAACTTTTTTTTTATTTCACTGACAAAGCAACGCGTGGTTGATCGTCACAAAAGAATTGGCCATCTGTCACTTGCCGAGGAAGAACAAAGAAGAAGGTTCTCGAGAGGGTTTTTTTGTTGTTGTTTCTTTTCCTTGTTGTTCCTCTTCCTTGCTGTGGTGCTGCCAAATTTTTGTAACACTGCCCTCCCCTTAAAGCATCTCGGCTCGGTCCGATGTCTTATCTGCTGCATCGTTGGTATAAGGTGCTAAACGATTGACGTGAACGACCCTTCGCTTGCGGTTGCCCTCTCCTTTAAGGCGGTAGATCAAATGGTTCAACTTCTTAACAATGGTGTAAGGTCCGTCCCAATCCCGTTGTAACTTTGGACACAGTCCCACTCGACGCTTAGGGTTATACAACCAGACCTTATCACCTACGGAGAAAGAGATAGGTCAAGTCATACCTGCTCTTCATCGCTTCGGCTGCCAGCCTCAAGTTTGTATGCGTTTCTTCGTAAACCAACCGAAAATGATGCTGAAGTTTCTCGACGAATGCAACACTCGACTGTGGTGAGTTCGGTCGGGGTCCAAACATCACATCAGCTGGTAATCGTAACTCCCTTCCAAGCATGAGCATCGCTGGCGTGTGCTTACTGGCCTCGTGCACGGAAGAGCGGTATGCCATCAAGGCCAGTGGGAGAAGTTCATCCCAATTTGATTGATTTTTGTCCACATATTTCGCCAAGTAGTCCAATAAGGTCCGATTATACCGCTCGACCATACCATCGGACTCTGGGTGCAAAGGCGTGGTTCGGGTCTTCTCGACGCCTAGGTACTGCATTGTTTGTTGAAAAACTGTGGATTCGAAGTTACGCCCTTGGTCCGAATGTAGGAAATGAGGCACCCCGAACCGGCTAAACACTTCTTGGGTAAGCTTGGCTGCCACTAGTTCCGCTTTTTGATCGGGTAACGTAATTGCTTCCGGCCACTTAGTGAAGTAGTCCATTAAGACAACAATGTACCGATTATTATTCGGTGTTCGAGGTAGAGGTCCTAAGATGTCAATGGCTACCCTTTCGAATGCTTCCCCGGTCAGACATGTCTTCAGATGTCCTCGAGTCTTTTTAGATGGTCCTTTTCTAGCAGCACACACCTCGCATCTTGAGCACCAGTCGTTTACATCGCGAGTTTGCCCAATCCAGTAAAATCTGCTTTTTACTTTATGAAGAGTTCTACTCCGACCAAGATGACCCCCAGTTACTCCAGTGTGGAGGCTTTGTAATATCTGCGCTATGCCCTTTCGCGGTATCACTAGTTGCTTGATTACGGTGTCCTCATTTTGTTCCCATAGTCTTACCAGCACTCCATCTTCCAACGCCAAACTATCGAATTGACTCCAGTAGCTTTTCAATTCACGCCCTTCCCCTAATACATTTTCTCTTGAGGGTTTTTCTTGCTTCCTTACCCAGGATTTAACCACTAACAAACAACCGTCCTCATCCTGCATTGCTTTCAGGTCATCGCCAAGAATCCCCACGACAGAGATGTGTTTCACCAATTCTCCGTCCATTGCATGTTCGTCTCTCTTGCTTCTGCAGTTTTACAGTGATGACAATCCCCGCACTGCCTTCTGGATAAGGCGTCTGCATTACCGTGTCGCGATCCTGGTCGATGCTGAATATCCATGTCATATTGTTGAAGACGTTCTAACCATCGAGCGATCTGTGCTTCGGGTTGCTTAAAATTTAGGAGCCATAGAAGCGCTGCATGGTCGGTTCTAATTGTGAATCGACGGCCGAAGAGGTAGTGATGAAAGTGTTTCACGCTAGAAACTATGGCGAGCAACTCTTTTCGAGTAACGCAGTAATTTATTTTTGCCTTATTTAAGCTCGCGCTGTAATACTCCACGACGGTTTCAATGCCATTTTTTGATTGACTCAACACTGCGCCGAGTCCACAATTACTAGCATCGGTGTCTAATATAAATGGCGCGTCGGGATCAGGGTATGCCAGAATCGGAGCCTTCGTAAGTTCCTCCTTCAGTATTCTATACGCCGTCTCCGCTGTTTCGTCCCAAACAAACTTCCTTTTGTCCTCTGCTAGTTGGAAGAGTGGTTTGGCGATTGTCGAAAAACCGCGTATAAACCTACGGTAATACGAGCATAGGCCCAAGTAACTTCGAACTTCTCGCTTCGAGCTCGGTCTTGGCCACTTTTGAACGGCCTCCATTTTTGGAAGGGTCGGTTCTGATTCCATCTCGAGATACGATGTGACCGAGATACCGCACATCTTCCCGGAAAAAGAAACATTTTTGTGGATTCAATTTCAAATTAGCCTGCCGTAAGCGATCAAACACATGTTCCAAGTTACGAAGATGTTGCTCGAAAGTTTTGCTGTGGACGATAATGTCGTCCAGATAGTTCAGTGCAATATCCCAAGAGAGTCCATGAAAAACTCTGTCCATCAGGCGCTCGAACGTGGCTGGTGCATTACACAGACCAAATGGCATAACTTTAAATTGCCATAAGCCAGACCCAGTGCAAAAGGCTGTTTTCTCTTTATCGCCCTCCTCCATTACCACCTGCCAGTAACCGCTGTGTAGATCCATAGTCGAAAACCAACGGGAACCGGAGAAATTGCCAAGAATGTCATCCATCCTAGGCAGCGGATAGGAATCCTTTTTGGTGACTTCATTTAATCGACGGTAATCGACACAAAATCTTGCTGTGCCATCCTTTTTCCGCACTAATACTATTGGTGCAGACCAAGGACTCGGTGATTTTTCGATTACCCCCCTTTCTTCCATATCGTGGACCAATTCGTCCACCAATTTCCTCTTGGCGAGTGGCACTCGCCGAGCTGGCAGTTTAATTGGCTGGGCTGACCCCGTATCAACTCGATGTGTGGTTAACGAAGTGCGACCAAAGTCCTTTGGCCCTTTGGAAAAGATGTTGCTGTACTTGGAAAGCAGTGAACAAAATTGATGTCGTTGTTTTTCGCTTAATACTGGTGACTGCAGGGCGAGGTCTTGAATATCTGACGGCTGTACATTTTCAGCGGCACTTGGCACGTCGACGACTTCAACTTCTAGAGCTCCTCCAATGACGGTATTTCTGGGAATAGTAATAGGGTCAGGACTAGAATTGAGAACACGTACCTTAACAACATCTCTAGAATGATCCACTAGAGTTCTGGACAAGTGTACTGAAGATGGCAGTGCCGATTCATCGCACGCTTCGATCATCAATTCCCCATTGGAGTTATTTGTTGGCAAGGAACCTTCTAACAGAGCCTCTGAGTTTCCCGGAAGAGTTTGCTGCTCTGTCGTGTAGAGTAAAATTCGATGATTGTCCCCCGGAACTCGAAGGGATAATGATCGACCATCGATTGTCATACTCAATGTAGCAAAGTCAAGCGAACAGCGATGGTGGCGTAGAAAATCAACTCCTAAGATGCACGCAACTTTAACGCCAACCACGAGAAATCCATGTTGGAACGATGATCCTTGGAGTTCGACTGTAGCTCTGGTTTGACCCTCGGACATAACTTCCTTACCAGTGATTCCTCTTATGCGGTGGGAAGTTGGTCTTAACGCATCTTTTTCGACGAGTGAAGTGTTCAAGAGTGACACCGCACCAGTGTCTATCAGGATATCACAGTAACGCCCATTTACCATTCCATTTACCATCAAACTCGTGGTACCCAATGCGAAAGCACCGATGGTACGAGTCGTCATTCCGTCGGCCACACTCTGAACAGTTGGTTGATTTTTAACACTAAGTGGGGACTTGCTACCGTTCTTCACCAACGGTTGCCCCCTTACGTTGGTGAGTATTAGTTTCCCGACGTCGACGGTATCGAGCATTCTTCTCTGAATGCCGAGGACCCGTCAGATTTGTCAATTCTTACTCGCCGATTTCCCCGATTTGCACGGTCGTTGCTTTCACTCGTCACAGTTGTCTGAAGAATTGAACGTTTTTCTAATCGGAGAGAAATATCCTGTGCAACATTTAGTGCCTCCGACAGACACGTTGGACGATTTACTGCTAAAAGATTCTGTACTTGGCCGTCTCGAATGCCTTCGATAAACTGGCTGAGTACGATTTTATGTAACACATCCGGAGGACAGACATTTAAGACAAGGGATGCCAGTTTTTGTATTTCCAATGCGAATTCAGCCAGCGATTCCCTGGGTCGTTGAACTCTATTTCGCAGATGTGTAAAATTTGCATGCGTGTCTATAGAAAACCGTTGTCGCAGCCAAGTATCAAGTAGTGCGTAGCTCGGTGGCTGACCAGATTGCAAAACACCCAGTACTGCCATGGCATCACCTCGCAAATTAACGGCTAACACCTCGCCTTTCTCCTGCTCCGTCCATCGTTGGTGTTTCGCACCAATTTCGAATTGACGCTCATACGCTAACCAAGAATCCTTGCCATCGTACGGTGCAACCAAAAGAGAAAGAGATTTTCTTTCGTTAACATTTGATTCAGGGGGATTCATTGTACGCACCTGGTTCACATGGCTCTCTTTTGGCAATTGCCAAGTGGGGTCAAATTGCCTGGGACTTACCGGCGAGTTTGTTTCAGATGTGCCTGAATCCGCTAGGTGCGAGTCATTGAGGTCTGTAGCGATTCGTGTGGATGCAGCATTGACTGGAGGGGACTGCCGTTGGCGTTGCATTAACCCTGTTAGGTTCCAGTTGCCGATCGTGGATTCCAGCTCTACCAACCGTTTTTCCATAGATGCGTTCTGATTGGTGAGTTTTTCCTCCAGTTTGATGTGCTGAGCGGCCACAGTTTCGCTTAGCTCACGTTTAACCGCAGCAAATTCCGAAAAAAATTTGTCGAATAACTGTTTGATAGATTGTTCGTCCATGGCTCTTGTGGGTGTATTTAAACTACAAATAATCACCCCACACCTGACACCAGTGTAACGAAAGTCCTCGTCAGCCAGGGAAACGCAGCAATCTTTTCAAAAAAACTTCTTTTATTTTTTTTTATTTCAAATTAACTTTTTTTTTATTTCACTGACAAAGCAACGCGTGGTTGATCGTCACAAAAGAATTGGCCATCTGCCACTTGCCGAGGAAGAACAAAGAAGAAGGTTCTCGAGAGGGTTTTTTTTTGTTGTTTCTTTTTCTTGTTGTTTCTTTTCCTTGTTGTTCCTCTTCCTTGCTGTGGTGCTGCCAAATTTTTGTAACAATATGTATGTACTTAGACTATATATAATGGTATGCCCATAAGTACGCTCGAGTGTACGCATGCATATACCCAATTTTTTTTTTATTTACATATTTTCAACTTACATACTAACTTAAGACTACCCTACGAACTGCAAGTCGGCCATAGGTAGTGGTTGCCAGAATTCAATCCCACCCACCGCAAGCTAAAGACCGACTTCGCCCCATATGGGGGTACGCACTACCCTTTCTACCCAGGGTCTAAAGGGTTCGACGCTGGAGTTCTTTCGCTCCCAAGCCACCAGAACTTACGATGTTGCAATGCAACATCTCGCACATCCCAACTGGAGACCGCTGTACTGAACCGGAGGAGGCCCTCCTCAGCTCGTTGTGCAACGGAACGGTCCGGAACGGTCGGTTGAGAAAATCCTCAACCAACTTAATGTGCGAAAATGGAAACAGGTATCCAAGGCCCAGGTCCACCCGGGCCACGCCTCGTACAGTACCGGTACGATTTTGATCTTGCTACTTACACATATACTTACATGTATACACTATTTGCATTGGATGGATAATTAATATTTTATTTTACGTTTGTCTTTACAACCGTACTGGTTGTAACGAAATTAGGGTAAAATGTAATAGGGGGTGGTTTGAAGAGGTTTCCCGCGAATATTTCGAAATCTAAGCGTTTTAATTCGCCTAGTTATCCGTGATATTTCCCTTTTTTGGAAATCCAGATTATGAAAATGCGTGTTTTCAGAGCAGTGTTGCCGATGCAGTACAATTTTGCCACTGTGGCGTGATATTATTTAAATGCACTGTGACACTTTATGTTTGCATATGGTGCGCTAACAAACCCAAAAATTGATACTTATAAAACCTCCACTGCAGCACTTAAGGAAAGGGTTGAACGTATTAAAAACATCCGCTGCATCGCCGCCTATCGAAAGAATTGATTGGTTTTGTCTGAACAATGTTATCTATGCATGATATACTATTTTGTTCTGTTAAATTTAACGTTGGTTATATGAACTGACAGTACTTATAGTTATAGATGTTTTAAGATGTAATGGAGTTCTTATTCAGGAACGTTACAAACCTAACTCAGTTCAATAAAAGGCAGTACTGTATGACTTGAAACATTGTTAACCTGCTTGTTCGAAATGCTAACCTCGCAAATTATTATACCAAGTTAGATCCTAGAATGCACTCTAGTGAACTATGGAAGCAATTTAAAAGACCTTTTAACTGATGTAACAGTGAATAATAAATCCAACAGTTTCTCTCTCTGACCATATCTAATTAGTCATTTTTTTAAACCATCAGTTAAAAATGTATAGAATGTGTCTCATATATGTTTGGGTGTCTGACTGATCTGAAAGTTATCAAGGCAATTATATCTTTAAAATCACATGCGACAGGTATAGATGCCTGCACCCCAAAATTCTTGAAAAATCTTCTCCCTAAAGTGTTCCCGTATATAACCCACATCTTTAACTATTGTATCTATAGCTCTCAATATCCAAGCGAATGTACACACAGTTTTTTGTAAAACGTTGCATTTGGTGTCAGAAGAACGGTGATTTTAATACTTGTGAATTTAAAAGTGGAACAGTTGGAGAAGCCTTTCGACAGTCTCGGGAAAGGCTGAAGTACAACAATGGCTCACGCAGCGCTGCAGGAGGAGATGAAATCGATACAGCAGTTCCGGAAAATTCTGGACATAAGGCCCCGGATGATCTGACACATCTGATGAAGCAGAACCTTTTTCAAGAACAAAACAACAGATGCAACAATTGCTTGGTGGTGTACGTAAATCGTTGGGGGAAGAAATAAAAAACGTGCACGGATCGATGCAACAATCGCTTGGAAATCTCCAGCAATCGCTTGAGGACCACATCAAGAGGGCTTTAGAAGAACAGCAGAAACGTTGCGAGCAGATACGTTTGGAAGTAAACAACGAAGTGAAAGTACGCGACGATGAAGTTTACCACCTCGACAGCAAGGTTCTATAGTAAAGACGTCGACAGAATAATTAAGGACATCTGTGCTCTGAAGCTAAGGAAAGCAATGATCAGCTGTTCCAAGTTTAAACCACCGACATACAATGAAACAATAGCCTACAACATCTTCCGGCTGCATCTTGCAACATCTGTCGCCAGGGTACATCTGTGTGAAGAAAACAAGGCGACAGCATTGATTGTGTCTTTAAAAGGTGATTCTGAGATGATTCTAGAGGAGTCTTCAAGATGGAGTTAAAGGCTCGAGAACAACGCAATTGTGAGTCGCTTTAGGATAATGCTACATAGGTTGATTTGCACATCAACCATGGAACCCATTGAAAACGCTAAGACGGATGTAAGGCCTTCCAGGAGTCAGTTGTTGCTGCTTTGTCCTATGAAGCAGCGGGATTGACATGTGGGCCACATCCGGTACCCTCTCGGGACTTTTTCAAGGGCCGTTGCTTCATCTGGGATAGAGTTGGACACATGACACGCGACTGAATGTAGAAAACAGGAGATAATGGCGGCAGCAGGCGTCGATTAATTTTAATTAGTCAGGTTTGTGGAACACAAGCTGGCTCCTACAACGGATTGCCCAACAATCTTTATTTTCGAACTCAGAAAGAACGCGAACAACCTCACTGTCGATGGCATTGTTGGAGGTAGAAGGTTAACGGTGACATTGGATACGGTAGCCTGACATTCGATCATAAGGAGTTATCTAGTGCAAGAGGTAGAACCTTTGTACGCATGCGGCTACATAGAGCTTCAGTCAAATTCGGGAAATGAGGGCGGAACAAGCATAGCCAAGCATCGAATCGACACCAGTGACGCGAGGCCATCCGACAAGCACCAAGAAGAGTACCAGTTGCCAAGAGAGACAAGGTTATCGAGCTATCGAGGAGATGCAACGGGACAACGTTGTAATACCATTCGAAAAAATCACAATAAATGCAGCAGGGCCCTTTTCAACCAGTGCACATGGTAATAAGCATGTCCTGGTGATAATCGACTATTTCAGCAAGTGGCCGGAGATATATACCATACCGAATCAGGAAGCCAAGATTAGTGCTGATGTACTGGTCGGCAATTGGATATTCCGTTTCGGTGTTCCCTTGAGCTGCACTCGGACCAGGGAAGAAAATTTGAGTCCGCGGTTTGCAAGGAAGTGTGTCAGACCTTAGGCATACATAAGACAAGGGCAACACAGTCGCATCCACAGTTGAACGGTATGGTGGTCAGGTTCACCCTGGACCAGAGTCATAGAGACATAAGGGTGCGTTCAAAGATTTTTGTAGCTTGAAGTCTAGTTTTGAGATGCATAAGTTGTGAACCATTCTAGTTTTTTGTTTTTAACACCATAACTTTTTAACGGCCTAGTTGTATCTCATGGTCAACTGCTCTCTGAAAATCAAGAACGTCTTTACAAATTTTGTTTCTTTTGTCACTAATGTTTTCCACTCCTGCACCAGGTTAGGTTAGGTCGTAGTGGCTGACTGCTGCAGAGCAGTCACACTTAGGCTAGAGTAGGCCCATTGTGACACCACGCGGATTGATTTTTCCTAATGCTGGAACCATATGTTGCTAATTACACGATTTAGTTGGCCAATGCTGGCACTTTTTAGCTCGTTACGGCTGCTGAAGTAGTAGGCTCCTAGCTGCAGGAACCTACGACTGGCAAGAGCACTGCAGGAGCAGAGTGCCAATTACACAGTGCCCGTTTATGACTCCTATGAGGGTCCTTAATGAGGGCTTGCTGAGTCCAAGTAGACTGAGTGATCGTTTTAGGTTGGGTGATGGCCAGATTTGTTTTGTTTTAAGGCAGGTGGTGCCTTCCAGCCATTTGTCATAAGTGGTTTTAATTTTATGAATCTTTAAAAGATGATAGTCTGCAGCGATCGGCATGAAGGATGGTACCCCTGCTATCGATAGGGATGATAGCAGGGGTACCATCGATGGCTTTGCAGTTTCCTGGTATGTCTTTGGAACGTAGCGGTAAATGAACTGCTACTAACACTGGAAGAGGTAGGGTGCAAAGTTATTGCAAATTCGTCTCTACTCTAAGAGACATAATGCAGAATGCCTCTGATAAGCTAGAGGCATGGACACAAGCATGCGGACTTGGCGTCAACCCACAAAAAACGGATATCGCACTCTTCACCAAAAGATACAAAATCCCCCAATTCGACCCCCCACTGCTGTGCGGCACCACATTACAGCTAACCACCAGTGCGAAATTTCTGGGTCTCACTCTCGACAGCAAGCTAAACTGGAAGCTCAATATCCAGGAAAGGGTAAAAAAAGCCTCTTCTGCACTTTTTTGCTGCAAAAAGGCCATTGGATGCAAATGGGGCCTACAACCTCGCATCGCTCACTGGATTTACACCTCTATTGTCAGACCGACACTTTTGTATGGTGTCTCAGTTTGGTGGACAGCACTAAACAAGGCTATAAACTGCAATGCACTCAACCGAGTACAAAGACTGGCCTGCCTGTGTATCAGCGGGGCACTGAGAAGTACTCCGTCAGACGCACTGAATATTCTCCTCCACCTCCCACCTCTGGAAATATTCGGGAAACAAGCAGCAGCAAGTACAGCCATGAGACTCAAAACACTTCGATTGTGGTCCGAACTCAACACTGGCCACTCAACCATTCTCAAGGAATTCAACTTCCTACCTAGCGACACCGACCGCCTACTACCCCAGGCCATCTTTGAAAAGAAATTCTCAATCAGTATTCCCTCCAGATCGGACTGGATGACTGATACGCAAACACTGAAAGATCCTCTGCGCATCTTCACGGATGGTTCAAAGACAAAAGAATTGGTGGGTGCGGGTGTCTATTCACAAGACCTCAACATTGCTATCTCCGTGAAGCTCCCTAATCACTGTAGCGTTTTTCAGGCAGAAACCATAGCGATTAAAGAGGCGCTGTCCTGGCTTAAAAACAATGTGATATCAAAAAGGGATATCACCACCTGTTCCGATAGTCAGGCCGCCATAAAATCCCTGGACAATGTCATGTTCTACTCTAAAACATCCCAGGAAAGTGCAAAGCCGACGAACTCGCTAGGTGTGGTACAACCTCATCCCTATCGATAGAAGGGGTACCACCTTGCATGCCGATCGCTACAGCCTATCATCTTTTAAAGATTCATACAATCAAAACCACCAATGACAAATGGCTAGAAGGCACCACCTGCCTTAAAACAAAAGAAATCTGGCCATCACTTAACCTAAAACGGTCACTCAGTCTACTTGGACTCAGCAAGCCCTCAGTAAGGACCCTTATAGGAGTCATAACCGGGCACTGTGTAATTGGCACTCATGCTCGCAGGATGGGTGCACCATATAATGATTTTTGCAGAAGCTGCATGGATGAAGAGGGGGAAGAGAACACTCATCACCTTCTCTGCTCCTGCAGTGCTCTTGCCAGTAGTAGGTTCCTGCATCTAGGAGCCTACTACTTCAGCGATCGTAACGAGCTAAAAAGTGCCAGCATTGGCCAACTAAATCGGTTCATCAGCAGCACCAACTGGTTCCAGCGTTAGGAGAAGTAAATCCGCGTGGTATCACAATGGGCCTATTCTGGCCTAAGTGTGACTGCTCTGCAGCAGTCAGCCACTACAACCTAACCTAACCTAACCTTCCTGGTATGTCACAGTGTCCCGGCACTCACATGAGGTGCCATCTCGTTAAGAGACAGCCTGCAATTAAGGGATGTTTTAGAGTAGAACATGACATTGTCCAGGGATTTTGTGGCTGCCTGACTATCTGAACAGATGTTGATATCTCTTTTTGATATCACGTTGTTTTTAAGCCAAGACAGCGCCTCTTTAATCGCTATGGTTTCTGCCTGAAAAGCGCTACAGTGATCAGGGAGCTTAACGGAGATAGCAATGTTGAGGTCTTGTTGGAAGGAATGCTGATTGAGAATATCTTTTCGAAGATGGCCTTGGGTAGTAGGCGGTCGGTGTCGCTAGGTAGGAAATTTAATTCCTTGAGAATGGTTGAGTGGCCAGTGTTGAGTTCGGACCACAATCGAAGTGTTTTGAATCTCAGGGCTGTGCTTGCTGCTGCTTGTTTCCCGAATATTTTCAGAGGTGGGAGATGGAGGAGAATATTCAGTGCGTCTGACAGACTACTTCTGAGTGCCCCGCTGATACACAGGCAGGCCAGTCTTTGTGCTCGGTTGAGTGCATTGCAGTTTATAGCCTTGTTTAGTGCTGTCCACCAAACTGAGACACCATTCAAAAGTGTCGGTCTGACAATAGAGGTGTAAATCCAGTGAGCGATGCGTGAGTGTAGGCCCCATTTGCATCCAATGGCCTTTTTGCAGCTAAAAAGTGCAGAAGAGGATTTTTTTACCCTTTCCTGGATATTGAGCTTCCAATTTAGCTTGCTGTCGAGAGTGGGACCCAGAAATTTCCCACTGGTGGTTAGCTGTAATGTAGTGCCGCACAGCAGTGGGAGGTCGAATTGGGGGATTTTGTATCTTCTGGTGAAGAGTACGATATCCGTTTTTTGTGGGTTGACGCCGAGTCCGCATGTTCGTGTCCATGCCTCTAGCTTGTCAAAGGCATTCTGTATTATGTCTCTTAGAGTAGAGACGAATTCGCCGGATCTTCCAGACCTAAAACCATATTGCTGTTCTATAATATTATTTTGTTTTTAATATTCTATAAATTGCTCAAATACTACTCTTCTCGATGGTTGGGAGTAAGTTTATTGGTCTAAGCTTGTTAGGTGGTTCGCGTGAGGGACTTTTTTCGACAGGTACTATTACAGATTGTTATAATCAGCATACTAAGCATAGCATACTAACAATGGGTCACCAAATACGTGTAGATTCCTTAGAAATATTGCACTATTTACTCAATACATATCTTTCTTCTTATTCATTTTGTATAGTATCTCGATGAATTCAGACTTGTTATCGATTAAAAAAAACTTAAATAATTTCTTTCCTTGTAAATTTTTCTTGGACTGTCACTAAACCTCTTAATGTATTACAAAGATGTCTTTGGTTACCAGCCCTTGCAGTATTGTAGACAAAATTAAATTTCGTCTGAAATCCCGAAAACTTTACATTGTCTTTAGTTGTTTCCACAAACCCCTCTTAAAGTGTGAATTTATATCTACTATTTTTTACATCTGTCTTGTAGTTATTTCTTCAGTGAGTAATTTATTATTCCACTTAATCAACTTCCTCATCTGGATTATTATTTTTCAGAATTTCAAACTGCGTAAATGTTTTTTTTTTTCATATCTAAGTCGTCTAATGCAATTTTGTGTCTTTCCTAGGTATGTTCTCCCACACAGTATCTACAAGAATGCTTTCATGATATGTTATTTGCAAACATTTCGCGATTCTAGCTCTTATTAACGTGTTAATTAATATGTATTTAATCACCCACTATAAAAATATATTCTGCTTTTCTAAAATAAATACTAAAGTTATAGTTCACCCAATAACATTGTTAATAAAATATTCACTCATCGTTCATATATCCTATGGATAATTTTGACCTCTTACCATTGGTGGCGGAAGTCAAATTCATACAGAGATATATTCTAATCAACATCTCTTTTTTAAAATTTTAATCGTCTTATATACTAAAATCTTGTGGTGGCCCGTGGCGTTGTGGGTATGTGCGCCGACCCCCATTCTCGACGTCGTAGGTTCGATTCCTGCTCTGTGCGACGAAAACAATTTTCACGACCTCACCTCTTTCGAGTTACTGACAATGCTCAAAGAGTATTTCCTGTCTAGACAAAGCTTCTCAAACAAAGCCGTTCGGATTCGGCATAAAATTGTAGGATCCTTTCACTCGTGAGAGAACAATAGCACGCACAACACGAGTGGTTGCTGAGAAGCTATTCCCTGGTCCCCTACGGGCTGTAGCGCTGCCCATATCATACTAAAATTTTGCTTATTTTACAATATTTACAATTTCAATGCAGACAAAAATATAATAGAACATAAGCTGAGAGAGGTGCACGGTGCCTTGTCGAACTTGGCAGCATACAATTTCCAACTACATTGTCGTCTGGGCTGTGACACCTTTTTTGTGCGTTATCTGTTGGTGTGCTTTATCACAACATGCTGGTGCCGATCAGATTCCTCTAGTTCTCTGGTTGTGCTCAATCCAATATTCCAAGCGGCATACTAAGCATACTTGCTTAATTGCCGACATTCAAATATATAATATGAAAAATCTTTGTCATATAAAAATTCAGATGTACACACAAATTCGTATACCTGTAGAACAGTGGTAAGGGATCAGATGCTCCTTAAATATTAAATAAAGACTATTTAAAAATGTATCGTTTCTTCACCTGAAATGCTATCGTCCTGATAGAACTGTTGATTTCTTAGTTAGAGGCTACCTAAACTGTAAGCATACGGATTAGGGTTTCACACGTGCAAAGTGGTCGTCCATCTGTTCTAGATATATTTATTACTAACTATCCTGGCTATGTTTCTCAACCCGTATCTCTTAATGAGTTGACCTCAGATCATATTGCAAGCCTATATATTGCAAGCCTCTTCTGTTTCGTATGGAAGTTAATTTAATATATATATTATATTCATGACTTACGCTAATTGGAATCGGCTTAGAGCAAATATAAGTCAGAAACGTCGAAGACATTCCTGGGGAGACGTGTATTGCGGGTGAATTCAAGGTGAGGAGTAATGCAATTGGCTAGCTCACTTGAGCATCTTGTGTTAAAATAACGATAAAAAACGGACAAAGAAGACACTGAACGTTGATGTTAACACCGACTTAGACCATATAGCTGCAAACAGGATGTTGACCTTCTTCAAATTTCACAAAACAAATTCTAGACCCAGCTAACGAGAGTATTCCAAAAATAGCTAAAAAAATTTGCATTAAAATTCCTTCTTATGTTTTAAATTTTAGAAGGTTACAAATATGCACAGAAGAAACTGGTAAAGATACAGATAGATTGTAGACAGAAACGAAGTCGAGTATCTCAACAAGATCATCAAAGAGAGTATAGCTCAATTTTGTAATGACTCTTGGAATAATACTTAAGCACTTAGACAAAAATACTAAGCCGTTCCGTGTCTTAGAAACACTTTGAATACGTATTTTACAGAAGTTGAAAATACATTGAATGAGCTACATTGAATAAGGACTCATCCACCAACACTAGCAACCTTTGTCGCCTATCGAGTGGCAGAAGTCCAAGAGTGGACGCAAAGTTGCTCATGGAGCCATGTCCCTGCCAAACAAAATTCGGCGGATATAGTTTCCAGAGGTTGCAACGTGGAAGAACTTAAAAGTTCAATTCGGTTCACGGATCCACAGTTTCTTCTGGAAGAGCAGACCAGTTGGCCAGTCAATGCTCATTGTGAACTACCGCTGAGTGATGAGGTACTGGAAAAGCGAAAAACGAAATGTGCTTTAATAGCCGTCGAGAAATCCAAAAAAAATCGGCATGGAGAATATGTTATGCGGTTTATTCGAAGACTTAAGAATAAAAACGAACAATTCGAACAGGTACCTACGGCAAAAGATTTAAAGTTGGCCTTTCTAAAACTAATAGAGATTGTTCAACACTACGAATTCGAAAATGCAATAGCCAAAACATTTCAGCGTAACCATAACATATAGCGCCATCTGAGCGATATGCATACATATATTTGGATGAATGGTACTATTCAGACATTTCAAACAATGAACTCAGTCACACCTTTTAATGAATTTGCGAATGAAGACGATATTAAATTTTTCATCAGCCACCTAGTAATGAGAAAATCTAGTGGACCAAAAGAAATGCTTATTTGGAAGAATTACCGAAAATTGCGATAAAGATGGTGGCATCTGTTGTAAAAACTTGGAAGTTAGCTAAAGTTATGACAATTCTTTAAGCTGGTAAGCCTTCAGATTATCTTGATAGTTACTGGCCAATTAGTTTATTTAACAGCCTGAGTAAACTTTTTGACCGAATATTAATAGAAAAGAAAATGAAGATTGTTGGTGAAAAGAACATTTTTCCCAAAGTACAGTTTGGGTTTAGGCGTTATCAAAACATATGAAAAGTAATCGTATCGATAGTGAATCTACCGGCATGATTTTTTAAAGAAGACGATAAGGTTACGTCTACAACACAAACAGTTATAGTACCATATTGAGTAAAATATATCTTCTTCTTCTTTGTGTGGCGCTACAGTCCGGGGTGGACCTGGGCCTCAACCAACATGCCTCTCCAACTAGCGCGATCCCTGGCTAGCTGTCTCCAGTTTCGCACACCAAGCTGGTTGAGGTCCTTCCCCACTTGGGTGCGCCACCTTTAACGCGGGCGTCCTCTGTTGCGTTGCCCGACAGGTTCGGATTCGAAGAAGAGTAAAATATATAGATATCCTAAAATCCCGGAACAAGAAATAGAACGACGAGTGAAATGTTTATTGCAGCATAGTATAATAAGAAAAAGCCCATTATGGCACATATGTGGGCAGTAGCAAAGTAAATAGGTCAAATATCAAAAATTGCGAAAGTTAGTTGATTATAGAAAATTAAATGAAAAAACAATTGAGTTTAAACTTATCCTATATCAAATATCGACGAAATACTCGATAAATTAAGAAGAGCTCAGTATTTTTCAACTCTTGACTTTGCTAAAGGTTTTCATCAAACACAAATGAATCCCTCTGATTCTGAAAAGCAGCTTTTTTACCTCCATATGGACTTCACGAATGGTTAAGAATTTGGTTTAAAAAATGCACCGCCCACCTTTCAAAGAATGGGGTATGAAATTCTCGGAGGCTTACTAAATAAAATATTCGTAATATACCTCGACTAGCACATCATTACAGGAACATATGCCAATTCTTGGACCAAATTTTTTTTAAGAGAAGTCACATTTGCATGTCATATAATTAAAGACAAGGGTGTGAAACCCAATATAGATAAAATAGAAGCGATAGAAAAATACGGCTAATAACAGGGCACTATAGAAAATTCGTAAGAGATAATGCACAAATTCAACAACCCATCATCAAAGTATTTAAAAAAAGGAAAAGAACAATGTCAACTATATTAAAGCATATCCATTTAGGAATTGAAAAATGTTCTCGAACAGAATCAGTTCTGGCATACTCCGATTTTCATGAAAAATTTGTCTTAGCGATATATGCATCCAATTTTGCCATTGAAGCAGTGATAAGACAAAAGCGTAAATGAACATGAAATAGATAATAGTATAACAGAACACGAGTTACTTGCTAATGTTTGGTCAGCAAAATATTTAAGACCATATTTATAAGATAGACGATTCGATTTCAATCAACCTTAATGGCTTCCAGCAAAAAATTTAGGTAGAGATAGTTCACCTCGAGTACAAAGTCTTATCTTCAATTTTTGAAGTGATTTTTTGTACAAGAAATAAATATATTAGAACAAGATTCAGAACAAGCTACAATACATTCTCAAATGAAGAAATGAATGACCATTTCCCAATCAAAGATAGTGTAGTAAACATATTTAAACCGCAAATTGTATTAGAAGCAGGAATAGGGCTTAAGAAAAATAAAAATGAATACATTTAGGAATAAATGAAGCACATAAGAAATAAATGATCTATAATACCCTTAATAGAAAAAGTTTATACAGGAATTTATACTTTATACTGAAAGCGCATTAAATATAATATATCTCAATAAGAATTTAAAGAGATATTCAGAACAAGAATACTTACTTACTGATCAGGCAGACGAGCCATGAAGGGTCTGAGCCTGAGCAATTGCTGCCTTCCATCGATGATGGTTCTGGGCACGCTGCTTCCAGTCATCAAGGCCAAGCTGCCTTACATCCGCGATGACTTGGTCTTTGTACCGCAGGTTCGGTCTTCCTCTCCTTCTCGAACTAGGAGGCTCGGATTCGAAGACCCTCTTTGCTAAAGCGTTGTTGTCCATTCACTCGATGTGGCCGAGCCAGTGTAGTCGACGGATTTTTGCCTTCCGGACTACATCTACATCCTTATACAGCTCGTAGAGTTCGCGGTTGTCTTCTCCTATATACGCCTTCCTTGCAGACAGGACCATATATCCGACATACAGGACTTGCAGATTAAGGGTTTTGTAGAGCATGACTTTGATCCTTCGAGTCAGGAGCCAGTTGTTTTGACAAACCGAAGTAGCATCGGTAGCCAAGGGCGATTCTACGTTGGATCGCCACTTCGATGTCATTCATGGAGTTTACGCTTGCCGCGAGGTAGACAAGCTCTTTTACTACCTCGACATTGTAGCCGTCGATTGTAATGTTTTGGGTGGTGTGCGGCGGATCGCTATTTGCTCGACAACATATATTTGGTTGACCTTAAGACCAGCTCGTTTCGCCTGTTCCTTAATTGCCATTAAAGCTTCCACTATGGCACGCGATAATGTCGATGTCATCAGCGTATCCCAACAGCTGGACTGACTTGTAGAAGATAGTGCCTTCCGTGTTGACTATTGCCCGCCGCACTATCTTCTCCAGCACCAAATTGAAGAAATCACACGACAGCACATCTCCTTGCCGAAATCCGGTGCAGGTTTCGAACGGTTCAAACATATTTGAACCGAACTGCACGGTGCATCGCGTATGTGTTAGCGTGGTGCGACACAACCGGATCAGTTTTCCCGGGATCCCGAATTCGGCCATCGCTTCGAATAGCTCCTTGCGATGAATGCTGTCTTATGCGGCTTTAAAATCGATGAACAGATGGTGAGTATCGATTTGAAACTCGCTGGTCTTCTTCAGGATCTGCTTAAGTGTGAAGATTTGGTCTGTAGTCGATTTGCCGGGCCGGAAGCCGCACTGGTAATTGCCGATTAGTGCGGTGCAAAATGGCTTTAGACGTTCATACAGTACGCTGGATAGGATCTTGTAGGTGACATTGAGCAGGGATATACCTCTATAGTTCTTGCAGGAGGTAGGATCGCCTTTTTTGTGGTTGTGGCATATGGAGCTGATATTCCAGTTGTCGGGCATGCTTTCATCTTCCCAAATTCGGCAAATGATTTGGTGCATGCTCCCTACCATTACATTGCCCCCAGCTTTGAAAAGCTCCGATGGTAAGCCATCTGAGCCTGCGGCATTGTTGTTCTTCAGCCTTTTAATGGCTTTACCTACTTCTTCAAAGCTAGGTGGGAGGACAACTTCGTCGACTGGAGTTGGGATTTCCTGGTTCCCTATCACTCTCTCCGGGTCAGGCCCGCTAAGCAGCTGTTGGAAGTGCTGCTCAAATACATCCACTATTCCCTGTGGGTTGGGTTCCCTGGAGCCTGGGTACCTTTCCTAAAGCCTGTGGCCAGGCTTTTAGCTTTTTTGTAAAACGCCCGTATTTTTTGCTTGTCCTTAGACTCTTGATATCCTTGAGCTGGGAGGTTGCGAGAGACCTTTTCTTCAGACGTAGACATTTTTTCTTATCCCGTCTTCTAGCCCGAAACTCCTCTTGCGCTGCTCTTATTTCTCTTGTCGGGGGTGGTAGGCCTAATGTAGTTTCCGCTAGCTCTTTCATGGCTTCCCTTTCTGCAACAAGAAAGTTGTCAGAGTCGACATTTGCCCCCCAGAATGTTCGCACATCCAGCATATTTGACGCGTGTCTTCTGTCAATAAGCACATGATCGATTTGGTTGGCGGTTCGATCATCCGGAAAACGCCAGGTTGCTGTGTGGATTTTCTTGCGAGGCAACCTTGTGCTAATTATGACCATATAACAACAAGAATACAATCTTTTAAATGCACTATGGAGTTAGAAACAGAAGAAAAGCAGTAAACAAAATATTGAAGAAATTCAGGAATTAAAGAAATTTATAGAGGACTCAGAACAAGAATTTATTTTAAGGGTTTGAGGCAACTACCATAAAAAACGACGCATTCAATAGTTGCAATAAATAAAAAATCGATTACAATCTTTAACTTTAAACAATCAAAAACTGGTGTAGTAATGAACAGATAGATATAAAACAAGAAATTAAAACAATCCAAACGCTTATTGATATGAATATAAGCAATAAGTCCAGTGCATCAAACGAACTAAAATTAGTAGACAAAAGAATAATTATTTTAGAATACACTAAAAAATTGACAAGCTAAGAGATATTATTGCAAAAATTCAAAGACCAATTATGAAATATATTTGTGTGAGTGAGTACGATAACGATTATCTCATTATTATTATTCAAATAACAGACAGATTTATAAATTTGATGTTTATTATTGTATTACGTTAATTCCCAAATGAAAAAAAAATGGAATTAGATATACCAGCGGAAAATATTGTAAGAATTAATGAAACTTTATATACATATTGTTAAGATATAGAACCTAAGCACTTGAAACAATATATTAATTGTTTAGTTTAAAATGAGTCACTGACTATGCTCAAAAGTATTTCCTGTCTAGAAAAAGCTTCTCATACTTGGCCGTTCAGAGTCGGCATAAAACTGTAGGTCCCTTCCACTCGTGAGAGAACAACAGCACGCTCAACACGAGTGGTTGCTGAGAAGCTAGGCCGTGGCCCTCTACGGGCTGTAGTGCCACCCATATTATTATTATTAGTTTAAAATGGTTGTCTAAATAAATGGAATATAATAATAAAAACATATTATGAAAGAACTTAAGAAAGTTACATTAATAGTTAAAAACAGTGACTATAAACTAAATTCATGTGATGAAAGTATTAATTAATTTTGAAAATGGTAATATTAAGATAAATGATAAAACAATTGTAAACAAAAATCTAATTGTAAATCAATCAAAAATATTTATGGAAGTTGAAATCAATTTGAGAGAAATTAATATAAAAACCGTTGAAGTCAATCAAAATCACAAGCATTGAAAATATAAAAGAAATAGAAGAAAAAGTCTCCAAACGATATGTACACTTGGAATAAATGCATTTGTAAATTTTATAATTTTCCGTACATTCATAGTTTTACATAGTCAAATGTTCCTGGCGAAACAAAAATCAAAGGGGGGAGGAGTTATAGTATTGACGATAATAAAAGCATATCAAGCGGCACACCAAACACATTTGCATAATTACCGTCATTCAATTATTTATATAGTTTGAAAAATCCTTGTCACCAAAAAATTCAGATATAAACAAAAATCAGATCTTGGTCATATGGCCTATGTTTTAAAAAAAAAACGAAACTCTCGATCATTGTAAACAAAACCAGATCTCGATAATTTAGTGTCAATGATCCAACGTTAACAGAGATTTATGTATGTAGTGCTGTATTTCATGTTTTCTTAGTTCCAATGGTACCATTTTTCCTTCCATTCTAAAATATGTTTGGTTATAGAACAGGTGCTTCATTCTTCATATGGGTGAAATTTATCAAGCGCTGTGATATGTTGTTGGCAGGAACGATAATTCTAATCAGACAGACAGAGTACGTTTTCCAATGTTGATCAAACCTTGCTGACGAATCATCCAGTTCTTCTGCAAAGAAAACAAGGTAGAAATCCACTACCTTGTAATAAGATCTGCTTCGTTTCTTGGCTGCATGTGATGTCTGCACACTTTTTATTGGGCGTGCTGAAAATCCATGTGTTGGAATGGTGCATTTCAACCTGGCATCTCTAGTGTTGAGGGGTGTTTCGGGTTTCTCGTTTTTCAATTATTTCACACTGAGTATGAAAATATGCTCCCCTGATGTGTGACACCAATGTATGCAGTAGTTTTTTGTCCAGGAGCTTTAACTAGGACGCGGTCCCCTAGGTTCGGTGGTTACGCGTGGGGGTAACTTCCCAACCGTGGAAAAACAAATAGTTATGAAGCACCAGCAAGCCTCGGATATGGATGATCTTACCGCTGACGACCCTAGCAAACGACATAAGGACATCGATTTTCGAATCTGCACGTGGAATGTCAGGACGCTTAACAGACCACGTGCAGCCGAACAACCTGTGGGGACCCTGGACCGCTAAAGCGGATGAAGAGGCGATGGGATGGAGCGGGCAAAATAAAAATGAAAAACTGTGATATTTACTACGGTGACTGTTACAAAGAACGTGGTCAGTGCACATTTCGATGCGTCGCAGCAGACTTAGGTAAGAAGTCTTGAGCTTTAAGTGTATTAGCGAACGCTTGGTGACGATCCGAATAAAGGCTAAATTCGAAAACATAAGCCTCATATGTGCGCACGCCCCGACGGAAGAGAAAGAGGACGCAACCAAAGACTGTTTCTACGAGCTCCTTGACAAAATTACTAGCAATGTCCAGCTTTCTGTCCTACAATCTCTACAATCGCAAGAGATCGCTAGAGAATTCGCCGATCGTGTCTCCCTTCACCTCTCACAGAGTCCCATACCGCCGACATCAAGTGCTGAAGACCAGTGACAATACTGAAAGGAGGCATCAGAAAAGCCGCAACAGATGTGCTAGGTTTCACTTTGTCACCAAAAAGAAACCCCTGGTTTGAACTAAGAATGTCAGCGAGCACATGTAGAAAAGCAGCAGGAATACAAAGCGGCACTGCAAAGAAGGACGAGAGTTGCTCATGAACTCTACGAGCAGAAGGGAAGAAGGGAAGAGCACCGGCTTCTCAGAAAGAAAGTAGTGTCGTGGGGTGCGGTTCTTCTTTTTGTTTTTCTTTCATATAATCAATATGAGCTCAAGTTGTTCTCAATGTTCGGAGAAAATAGAGACAAATTCCTCCCTAAAAATCACTTGTGGCGACTGTAAACGTCTATTTCATATCAGCTGTGTGAATATCTTGCAGAAAGATGCAGAATATATGAAATCAAACAACATTGTTTATCGCTGCGATAAGTGCAATCGTACAAGAAGAAAATCTCTCCATTCGCCCGAGGCAGCTCAAATAAAGAGTAAGCAAGCAAATTTGAGAAGTATGGGATCCTCTAAAAATACGACTACGCATGAAATCACTCCAACGATAGAAGCATCAACTAGTGGCTCTACACTGCAGCAAATATTGGAGAAAATTTCTAACTTAGAACATTCAAACCGTGAAATTTTACTCTCTTTATCCGCATTACGTGAAGAGAATTCTTCTCTCAAAGAGAAAGTACTCGATCTTGAAAGTCCTCTCAACTGGCAACAACAAAGTCAATTAAAGAACAATATTGAAATTGTCTGTATACATGACGTAAATCAAAGCAATTCCAAAAGCGTTGCTCAGAAATTATTCTGTGAATCATTGGGAGTAGATGTACCAGACGATCAGATCGCCAAATGTTACGTGAAGGAGATCAGCTCAAAGAGAAATCCAAGTGAAAATGGTCTCTCTTTTAGTAAAAGAGTCATTTGTTTGCAATTCGCCAATCCGTCACTTAAGCAGCGGATAATGAAAGAGAAGACGGCAAAGAGGAAAAATATCAAGGCCAACATTCTTAGTAATAGCAGCAGCAGCAGCAACACAAGAGAAAAGAGTGGTAATGTTCATGCTCTTACAAAATATACGCAAGCATTATTTATGCAGGCGAAATTTTAAAAAAAAGAGAAAGGGTATGAGCACCTATGGTATAATAATAAACAAATTCTTATAAGAAAGGTCGAAGGCAGCAATTTCATCACTATAAGGTCATTCGCTGATTTAAAGCTAATAACATAATTTAAATATTTTACTGTTCCCACATAATGCTAAATCCATTTAAATATATTTGTGATGAAATTCCTGTCTCCGATCGGCTTAGAAATAATTGTGAAAATGTATTTTTATCCACGTCATACTGTACAAACAAACTTCTCTTTGTGCACCAGAATATTAGAAGCATTAGAGAGAACCTTCCATCTCTTGTCTGTCATCTGGACTCGTTTATTTCTAGTCCTGATTTTGTTTGATTTCAGAGATTTGGATATACAAATATGAAATAAATGATTACTGCCTACCGGGATATAATTTCTTTGCTAACACGAATGATAATTACACAGCAGGGGTGTCGGTAGTTTTGTGAAGGAAGATTTCAATTGTGTCAGTACAAACTTAAGGTTTCTGAGTGCTGATGTTATGAAATTATGTTTTAAGATAAAAAATGAATCGTTTGTTGTCATATGTGCGTGTGTGTTTATCGAAGAACTTTCAAATTTTTTAAATAATGAAAAATGTTATAATTTATTTATTTTTGGGGACTTTAACATTAATATATTAGAAAATTGTGATAATAGATGTAACTATTTATCCTTGCTTGCTTCTCATGGACTAGCATGCTTGATTAATGAGTCAACAAGACCCATTTCTGGTGCTTGCTTAGACCATAGCAATTGTGAAAAATCTGTGTTCGACCTAAAAATCGCAGATCACTCTATGACATGTCTATTAGTAAACACTTCGAAAATCAATAAGCCAACAAATAAGCGCATATCTTTGAAGAGCATTAGTAAAATTGATTTTCTTAAGCTGAAGTCGTCTCTTTGTTTTCAGTCTTGGGATGTAATATACTCAGAATGCAATGCGTCCAAATGTTATGATTTGTTCATTGATATCTTGTCACAACGCATTGATGAGAGTAGTTATAAAGTTTATTTAAAAAAAACGTTTAAAACGACTTAAACCCTGGGTTAATTCATACCTTTTAAAGAAAATAAACATAAAAAATAAACTTCGACTCAAATGTATAAAATATCTTCCGTGCAGCACACTACAAAAGTATAAAAAACTGTGTAGACAACTAAAAAGAGAAATCCCAATATGCAAAGACAGATTCTACAGTAATCAATTCTGCAAAGCTAGAGGAAATCCTAAAGTCGAATGGCAAATAGTGAATAACATTCTTAATAAATCTCGTTCCACCGATAAGAACACACAGAAATTGCGAACTTATTTAATAACTACTTTGCTAAAAGTAGTTCTGTAGTTCTTTGGATAGAACGATTAACTCTTCGCAAAATAGTCCTTTTTTCTTTGAGCCAATTTCTGCAATTGAGCTTTTAAAAATTATTGGATCATTAAAGAACTCTAAGTCTCGAGGTGTACATGGTATTTCTAGTCGAATTCTAAGGAATATTGCATGTTTCGTTGTGGACGCTTTATCACACATTTTTAATAAGAGCATTGTATCCGGTGTCTTCCCAGAATCGCTGAAATGTTCAGACATTGTGCCACTATTCAAAAAAAAAACGGACCAGCTGATAATATTTATAGACCAATTTCGCTTCTTTCAACATTCAGCAAAATTTTTGAAAAAGCTATCAAAAATAGTGTCGTGTGTTTCTTAGACACTACACAATTTTTTTAGTCCCTCTCAATTTGGTTTCCGTAAAAGCAAATCTACGGAAGACGCAGTTTTAAATTTCTGTTCTGAAATTTTAAGCAGCCTTGACAGTAAAAAGCTCACTGCAAGTTTATTTGTTGACAAACGAAAGCCTTTGATATGGTTAACCACGAAATATTGTTGGACAAAATTGAGAAAGCTGGCTTTAGAGGTTTCATTCTTGAATGGTTCAGATCTTATTTAAGTAATCGGTCACAAAGAGTAAAAATTTACGAGATTAGGAGTGACAAAATAATAATTAACCTCGGAGTACCACAGGGCTCTGTTTTAGGTCCTATACTATTTTTAATATATATGAACTCTATTTAAAATCTAAATTTCAAAGGATCTCTTACTGCTTTTGCAGACGATGTCGGTTGCTCCTATGCTTCAAGCAGTATGTTAAACCTAATCTGTGATATAAATTTTGATTTAAATCTGTTCCGGATATGGTTTTCTGAACATGGTCTGGTAATAAGTTCTAAAGCTAAGGCTATGTTTTTTAATCTCTCTTCACAAAAACGCTGTGATGCTAACTTAGTTTACCATGCACCAGAATGTCTTAGATTCAATTTGTTGAATTGATTTTGTTCTTCTTGTTTCCCCGTGTATACGTTCTGTAGATTCACTGATTGTTGTAATAAATGTTTTGAAATTGAGGAAGTTGATGCTTTTAAATATCTAGGACTGACCATTGATTCCAAAATGTCTTTCCTCAACCATACCAATACATTAAGACAATATTTTTGTTCCACACTAAGAAAGTTTTACTATCTGAGTAAAGTGTGTTCGCAAAATCTTCTTAGAACAATATACTATGTCATTTTTGATTCAAAATTACAGTATTGCATTAGTTGTTGGGGAGGCACATATTCTAACAAAATCAAACCTTTATTATTGCTCCAAAAACATGTGATAAGAATTATATGCAAAAAACATCGTTTTTATCCTAGCCTTCCTTTATTTAAGCAATTGAAAATCCTACCAGTTCGGCATTTTTACTACTATAAAGTGTTAAGAATTTTTTACTTAAGATCCGGTAACCTCAACTTCAGACTACTAGAAAATTACAACTTGCGTGTAAATTCATTGTATTTTGTGTCTGTTTCTAACTTTCGTACAACAACCTTTCGTAATTCGTTTACTGTAACAGCGAGCCGGCTATTTAATAAGCTTCCTCTATACATCAGAACACTCAGACAACCTTCTGCCTTTGCAAGAAATCTTAAGAAATGGCTGTTCAGTTTAGACTTAAATAATCTGGACCAGATTCTTCGAGTCCAGTAGTATATTGTTCATAAATTATTCTAATATTCTGGTTTACTTGTCTGCCTACATGTATCATTTATCATTTTTGTTTCTTTTTTTTTTCTTCTTGTAATTCTATAATCTTAACTTATTAATTTGTAATATTTTGCTTTATAATCTTTACTTCCTTATTAACTTCTGTACTGTGAACTATAAAAAAAAAAATATATATATATATGATTTTTATGGGCCAACCCACCCGTCATAAACAATGTATTTGTATAACAACTGAAGTGACATAGTACACTATTTATTATATATATAAATACCTTATGTCACTATATACTTCTCACATGTTCATTATTGTAATTATTATCATATCATTCTGTCATTATATATTGTATCAAAAGAGAAGAGAAGGAAAAAAAAAAAAAAAAGCAAGAGCACGAGAAGCGCGTGATCGAGGAGATTGAGGGATGTTACTGCATTAACGATGTTCGGAAACTGTACCAATAGGTACTGCAAAGACAAGGATGGGAACATAGTATTAAAATTAAAGTCGGTGCTGGGAATCCGGAAAGACGGCAGACTGTTTAACGGTGAGGACGACCAAAATACCGCTGTCAGGCGGAACAACCCATCCAATATAGGCGATGATGTACAAGAACTCCGCCGTCCCGACCTGAGTGAAGTGACGGCAGCAATCGCCAAACTGAATCTAATAAGGCTGCTGGTGCCGATGTACTGACTGTCGAGCTCTTCAAAGCAGCTGGTGATAAAGTGGTAAGGTGCATGCACCAACTCATCTGTAAAATCTAGGATCGTTTGTCCGATCCTAAAGAAAGGAAACTATTGACCTTATATTCACTTTACGGCAAGTCTTTTAAAAGACCTGGGAGTTTCAAGTTGATACTTTATGGTATTTATGATATTTATAGAGGCGAGCTATACAGCGCCTTGTCTAGTTTTGGCATCCCTGCAAAACTCGTCCGCCTTTGCAGAATGACGATAGAGAATGCCCGGTGCTCTGTCAAGGTCGGTAAGGATTGTACCGAAACCTCCAGTGTCAGAAAAGGATTTAGACAAGGCGACGCACTGTGATGCGACTTTTTAAATATTATTCTCGAGAAGGTCGTGCGGAACTCAAATGTCAAGGGAAGCGGCCAATATGGGGCTTGCGGTTAATGATAGTAAGACGATTTACATGCTGTCTTCAAAAAAGATCCACCAACACCGACGTCTCGGACAAAACGTCACTATAGACAACTATAACTTCGAGATAGTGCAACACTTTCTCTTCCTAGGCTCCGACGCAAATACAAACAACGACACTACTGTGGAGATATAATGAAGGATCACGTTGCCCAACCGCTGCTTTTTCGCAAACGGTAAACCACGGAGGAATAAAGCCATCTCTCGAAGAACGAAGATATCGCTAAATAATACCCTAATAATCCCAATCCTGTAGTATGGCGCAGAAGCATGGACTGTAACTAAAGCGGACGAGGATATGCTTGGGCGCTTCGAGAGAAAAATCGTCCGAATTATATTCGGTCCCGTATGTACGGATGGCGTTTGGAGCAACGATGAGCTGTACGGGATTGTACAGCGATATCGACCTGGTCAAACGAGTTCGAATCTCTCGTCTCAGATGGCTAAGTCACGTCGAGCTTCATCCAGGAAATTCTTCGACTCCAACCCGAGGGACAACACGGTAAAAGAAGACCACGCCTACGGTGGCGCACGCAGAAGGGGACCTACATAAGTTGAACGTGCGTGGCTGGAAGCAACTAGCACAGGACCGAGCTAGATGGAGAGGCATGTTGGTTGAGGCCCAGGTCCATCCCGGACTCTTTGGTTGGCGCAAAGAAGACGAAGAAGAGGTATTGAATTTTCCGATAGTTAATATATTAATTATATTATATATTATAATTAAATTATAATTACATTATTATATTATATATTAATCATTGTTAACATTTTATTGGACGCCTGGCGTCGCAAAATTAGTGTAAATCCACTTCTACCTCCAACGATGCTATCGGCACTGAGGTTGTTCGCCTTCCTTCCAAATTAGGAAACAAATATTGTGGGGCAATCCGTTGTGGGAGCCAGTTTATTCCTTCGCTCACCAGCAATAAAAGCTTGCCAAAGACTTGCTTTCACCGACATTCAACAGTATCTCAGAAATCTTGTACTTCAGCCTCAAAATCAACTACTTCAACTTCCATTTCCAACAATGCTATCGACAGTTAGAGTGAACGCTATGCTATCGACTCGGAAGGAACGAGTTAGGAAACAAATATTGTGGGCAATCCGTTGGGAGAGCCAGTTTATGCCATCGCTCAAGCCCTGCAGCATAATCCTGAAGCGTGTCACCGTTGTGTTGTTTTCGGCCCTTCCACTCCATCTTGAAGACTTGCATTCGGTGTTCGATTCCATACTTGGGTTGTAGCGAGTCCATTATTGCGTTGCAGTCCATGTGGAGATTCTGTGGTATCGTCGGGATAACGTTCGCTGCACCGCCCTTTAACGACATCTTGAAGACTTGCATTCGGTGTTCGATTCCATACTTGCGTTGTAGCGAGTCCATTATTGCGTTGCAGTCCATGTGGAGATTCTGTGGTATCGTCTGGATAACGTTCGCTGCACCCCCCTTTAACGACACAACCAATGCTGCCGCCTTGTCTTCTTCGCTCATGTACTCTGGCGACAGATGTTTCGAACTGCAGCCGAAAAACGTCTTTTGCATCGTATGTGGGTAGCTTGCGGTAATGACGTTGCTCATCACTGGTTTCCTCACCTTCAGAGCATAGACGTCCTTCTTCATTACGTCGATCGATTTACTGTCACAGTGGCGAACTTTTTCGTCGGGCACTTTCACTCACTGTTTAATTGCAGAAGCTTCTGCTTGAAACGGTTCTGCTGTTCTTCTAGAGTGTTTTCTATTTTGTGGTTTTTCAGCGCTTGCTGCTGCTACTTAAAAGTGATTGTTGCACTTTCCAACGAATCACGCACTTTTTTCATTTATAGCCCCAAAAATTCGCGCAAGCTTCTCAGCGATTTTTGCATCTGTTGTTTCTTCTCCTCCAAGGATTCGCGCACGGTTTTCATTTTTACATTGATTCACGCATACTGCCAAGCGATTGTTGCATTTTGTCTTCCAACGATTCACGCACACTTCCCAGTGATTGTTGCATCGGTAATTTTTGTTCTTGGAATAGATTCTACATAACCTCTATTACCTGTGTGATATCAATCGAAGCAGTATTTTCAGATCTTTTCGAAACTTCTACAAAGAATTCTTATGTGTCCGTAGCGATTCCATTTTTTTAGCGCCACGCAGTAGTCGTTGAAATTCAGCCCTTCATTCACGCCACTCGAGCTTCTTCAACTGTTCCACTCTTAAATTCACAATTGTCACCATTCTGTCAAAATAAAACTTCTGACACCAAGTGTTACGTTTTGCAAAAACTGTGTCCACATAATCACAATTGTGTCGGTTGTGCTTCTGTTCGGACGAAAGCCGCACTGATCATCCCCCAACCTATATTTGCATAGACTTTACCGATGAGACTTAAAATAGATGTGCCCCTATAGTTGGAGCAATATAGGACCAAAAACCTAACGCACCACAACGGCACCGACAACTTTTGGATACTTTTCTTTTCTTTTACATTCGGTAAAAGAGTGACTAAGAGCGTGTTTTTTTTATGTCGATATAGGAACATTGTGATGGCCCGTGGTGTTGTGGGTATGTGTGTCGAGCCCAACTTCGACGTCGTAACTAAGTCCTGGTCTTCTAGCGCCACCCATATTAAAATATTATGTACGCATACATTTCAATTTGCATGTAAAATACACTAACAACAAATTCTATAACTGCATAAGTTATTTTCTGCATGTTATCAGTAATTCACTACGAAACGTCAGACAATTCCTCTCTAAATTCGTTAACATGCCACATAAAAAATGCTACAATAGCATTGAAACAGAGGATTGGAAGGTATGCGTATGTGTGTGTATGTGTCGATAGGCTCTACGAAACTTACACATTTAATATGCTCCTGTGTTCAAGTACCGATTACTTATAACTGGAACGCGAACTGTCGGCACTTAGCATGGAAAGACCTCTACGACTTCATCCATTTCACGACGCCAGCTGGGTGCATCCAGCAGCAGATTTAATATCTAAAGGCATAGATTATTTCGCTTTTCAATGCCAATTTGTTTCCAAACTCACACGCACAAGAACGGTACTGCCAAGTTTTTGTAATAAATTAGTTAGTACTGATGGTAGTTTTTGTGCACTTATAGTATAATTTATCCCTATATAGGCTTGCAAAAAACTACTTACATACTTACAATCACCGCAATTTATTATAGAGTTATTCCAATGTTGGTGTAGGTACAGTCATATTTGCCAAATACCTCAACGTGTAAAATCTATTGGACCCACCGTAAAGCTTACTAGCCTGTCTTTGGGAATATTGTGACTAACAACACCAAGCTTAGTACAAAAAATAAAAAAAAAAAATAAAATAAATGTGCCTATAGTTCTTGCACAATTCGTAAATATATTATATATACATTTTCTTTCACGCAAGTGTCAAGGATTAAGTTTAGAAAAATGTACAGCTCATATTTTTGATGTGCCACGCATTAGTCAACCCTAGAAAGATCCCATTGTTAAATTAATGGCTGAAGTCGGATACAAAGCCTTTACTTTTTTTTTTGCTTTGGTTTTGTCTTAGGCAAAAGATAGATAGATAGATAGATATGTTTATTTCGTTTCAAAATTACATTTAGTTATCGCACAATTTACATTATTTGCACAGAGATATGATTAACATAATGTAATCTTACTACTGAAGAAGAGTGTTTTAACATGTAAAAGTGTTTTTCTTGACAGATATATATATAAATTGAGGAAACAACGAAAAAGAAAAACCTCATACAAAGAGAAAAAAAATAAATAAAAAGTGAATAAATAAAATAAAAAAAATAAATAGAGTTATGAATGCAACAAATGATGATAACAATACGTTTTAATAAAATAAATAAATAAATAAATAAATACATAAATAAATAAATATAAATTATAAATAATTGATATGCAAATAATAAATAAATAAGTTAATATATATAAATAATAAATAATTAAAATATACAAAAAATTAATAAATCAATAAACTGTAAATAAGCCAATAAATATATATATATATATACATAAAATATTATTACAAAATTACAAATGGATATTCATACACACATTGCAGGAGTAAACGAAACATTCCATTACTTAAAATTAGGTAAAGAGCTCGTTTATAAGAGGAATGATTCAGAGAGCCTATGTATTTTGTTAGAGATCAATTCAACATTAGCCTTATAATGTAAGTTCCTAGTAGATTGATGCCAAGGAAGATTCAGCATCATTTTTAAGATTTTGTTCTGTGATATTTGCAATTTTTTTATTTAGCACAATTTCCCCAGACTTGGCACCCATCTTAGGCAAAAGGAAATCTGACTTGTATGTACCCGCATTTAGACAGATTTTCACAAATTCTGGTTGATTTTAACGAGATCCAGGGTGGGATCTCTTGACAATAGAAGAGCATTATCAGGGGCGACGGGACTCACATATGATGACAAACTACTGCTGGAGTCGTTCATTTACTACTTCAAGTCGTTAATTTAAGGAAATCTTATAAAAGATCTGGGATCTGGCTGGGGTTAAATAATATTTTTTTTAACATAATACATTATATTCTTACATTTTTCGTCAAAATAATAAGAATGTATATTTGAAAAAATAGTGCTCTTTGCAATCTTCCTGTATTTGTATGGTATTTCTACTCCCAGTCATACGCAGGTACAAAAAAAGTAGAATGAAGAGAAAAATTGTGTTCACCAGTGATGCGCAGTTATTAATTTAAAAGCTTCTCTCAAAGACACTCAGAAAGAATTACTCGCATTTAAAATAACGATACTTTAGAAATATGGACGAGTTTTTCAATCCCAGTTATAGAACAAATTATGGAGGTAATAAATATATGCATAATATATAATAGATAAACAGATGAACATTAATAATTTTAAGGGTAGAATGCTACATATATATAAATCTCTAAATAGATAGCTAAACATGCGTATCTGTAACACTGTAATCAATACCCATTGATAAATAAATATATACGATTACACACACATATCCACCAAATTGTCAATTATCAATTTAAGAGAATTTTAATGGGAGGTTAGATCCGCAGTTCTAGTATGCGTCGATTTTAATACATACATATACAAATAACAAACACTTTCGAATGAGATTAGAATTTATGGCCATTGGAAACTACTACTTCATATTTATTGAAGATAACAGTGAACCGCGAACGATATGTTTACACAGTCGGTGATGAACACAGCAGTGGAGCAAGTGCTTCTTTCGAGTACAATTCATTCACCGAAATTATATTGTCCTGAAATTATACATATATAAATATTAACTAACCGAGGCTAATAAATTGTGTTCAGTGAAGTGTACATAATGGACGTGTGTACAATTCTTTTTGCAATAATAATTTGTCTTATCTTACGATCGTTAATTGGGTCAGTTCGAAAGCCAACAAAATACCCCCCCGGTAACAAATTATTAAATTCATTCTTGTTTTTATAAGAAATAATATTAAACATACCATTACGCTTTACACATACGAATGTTGTCGTCATGTAAATCTTTTTATTTCAAGTGTCTTAAAGAAACATAATTATTTGTACAAGTATCGTAAATAACAATCCCCATGTTCATATATTTGTTGCGTATACAAAGACATCATATATTGCGCTTACACTTTTTTTAAGCGCGTTTTAAAATTCCAGCAGATAACGATTAATAGTTCAGATAGGAGGATTGTTTTTGTAAAATATACATGTTTAAGAAAACATATTTAATTAGAGTGTAATTATATTACGTACACACAATTTATGAACGTATATGAATATGTACATAAGAATGTGTATGTGGAGTGGAGGTTCTAGGAGAAGTGAATCAACTCAATTGTATATTAAGATATCACAGATATATTTTGATTATAATTACGTAAGTTATCAATTTGTTTTATAACATCGTCTTACGTTTGGCAAGTTAATAAACATTTTCTGATCTTATTGGATATTTCTCGGGGGATTATGAAAAGGTATTTCCTAGTGTTCGTTTCCTTTTTCAAAGTGTCATTACAGCTATGTCTGATTGCGTGATCGTTTAAAGGCCAGTGTTCTCTGTCGCTATTATCCTGCAAGATCATTCTATCTTCTATTTACCTTGACTAGACAGATGAGTTGTTCAATGCCTAGCTAGTTTGTCAGCTATGTTATTACCTCTTGTAATTAAAATGTATAATTTAGGCGAAGAACCACAATTCAACGCCTATATTCCAAAATGTGATAAAAAAAAATGTTCAATGTAGAAAACGTCAATGAAAAGTTCGTTTTTTTTGCCTTGACATTACCCAGTGCCGTAATTGGTCCCAACGGCAAATGGTGATAGGCATAGATGAAAGCATATTTGCTTTTGCCTTCACTGGGATTCAAACCTGGGACCACTATAACCAAGGGCAACTGAACCAACTGCACTATCTAGTTGTTACCAAATGTGTAACCATTGCATCTAACTGTCGTGGATTACCCAGATTTTATCAAGATGTGCACCAAGTATATGAGGGAACTCGAACGATTCGACAAAAATGTTGACCGCGTGAGAATAAGCATTCGAAAGAAGTGGTGGTATCCTCTGGTTGCTTTTGGTCTAGATGCATGAATATGTATGAATATTAAATAAAATGTATATACTGTGAAATCTCCCCCGCGGATGTCTCCATATCATGATTGGAAATACTCTATGCTTAAAATTTCCGGACGGACTTAGACAGAGATAACGCATATAAATAGTAATATATTTTCTCTTAAGCGGGCACCAAAGCCAGTTTAAACGTGAAGTCAACAGTATTTTCCTCTGACTAGCCTGGAGCAACTATATACATAGTAAATTATTCTCACTTATGAAAAAAACGTGTGCCAATGTGTGTGAGCGAATGTGTATTTCAATGATTTGGTGTACATATTGAAAGACAAGCCATGGACCGCGAAATAAAACATATGCCATATTTATTCTACTGTAGTGACCACGCAAGTAACGACGAAGGCAATGTCTGTTTTGTTCACGTTTAACCACAGTGAATAAACGCTCGCTGTAACTGGCCGGAAGAGGGCCATGTAGCAGATCTCATTCACCCTGGAATCAAGTTGGCTTCTGTAAAATAGCCCTATTGACATTGCGAAGGCCTTTTTAGCTTTCGCCACTTCTTGTCCCTCTCAGATTGAGGATGAAGTCGTACAACCAAATGATGTCGATCGCTTTCTCCAAGTCGATCAGGCAAGCCCGTGCATTGTTTTTTGTCTTTGTTGCACTGAAAAAGTAACACTAGTTTGGACGCGGCATGTACGGTTTCATGCCTCGCCCTGAATCCGAACTGGTTCTCCGGTATGATCTTATTTTCCTCAACCCGTTGTTTCAGAACTCAGTTCAGATCAGTTGCGTGACTGTAGGTGCTAAGACACTCGAGTTGTGACTCTGGTCATTAGCCCGAATTTTGTCTGCGCCCGGAGATTTTTTTCCTGCTCAAAAAGTTCATAACATGTATATGTTTGAATGTTGCATCCATGAGTAATAGATTTATTTTCCAACATGAATTGTCGATCTTACTAAACAATTATCGATTGTTGTACTAGAGCCTATGTTTAAGTCCTCTCTGGTATTTGTTTCAACAATATTTTGGAACCTTTTTCCACTAATCATTTCAAGAATCTTTGCCGCATTTATATAATTGTCGTTACTAACATCGATATTCTTGCCTCAAATTAATATTCGATTTCGGTTATTACTAGCAGAATTTATAATTATACGCAGATGAACATGTGAATTTTGTTTTCGTTGTTTAATTTGACTTTCTATACGTTTTCGTAATTTGTAGTTCAATAGACGCGTCTTTCATATCGAATTTCTTTACCAATATACATATTTATTCCAAAATCAACTTCTCTGTGCTCTATTTTAAGATCCAGCACTAAGGCCATGTAGTTGATATCACAATTTTAATACACTTTATTATATTGGTTCTACTACACACAAAAAGATTCCATTTATTTTTAAAGACCTTATTTTCTTGTTCAAACAAGGATAATCCAAACTTTGCAATTCATTACACTGTCTCAAAAAAATTTTCGTACACATCTAACTTCGTAATTAAAATTGTATATGATACTGGCTGACCCGGCAAACGTTGTTTTGCTATGCGTATTACTTCTAGGAAACATTTTGTTTGTTCAATAAAAAAAAAATATTTACTTTAAGTGTGCGGGTATATACTTATAATCGAAAGGATTGTAAGCAATTAAAGTATGCTTTATTTAGGTTGATTAATAAACCTTTTCAAAGTAACGAATATATTTTTAATTCCAATTTTTGATAGCTATCTAAACATCAAAAATAATTATTCACATTTTTACTTTCAATTACTTCAATTATTCTTGGTTAGTCCGTCTGTGGCTAGCGCAAACAAACTGGAAGGTTTTTCCACGCGAGAACATGCCACGCATAGTTGTCCACAGGAAAAGCATGGTGTTTCCAAATCTAAACCACTTGCAGGCAATATCTGGCACTGTGAATTATTGATCATAGCGAACGTCAATCTGTGTGCTGGCAAATCCAATGAATATGGTATAAAAACTCGATTGGATAGTTCGCAGTTTCGTTGGTATCTCAAACTGCATCGATAGATTTGTATAACACCAAGTCCCCATGCAGCAACTGTTGTATCTTCAACTGTGCGAAATTCACTCTTTTACCAGTCACTTAATTGATTAATTGATGAAGATTTTCATATATTGTGTTTCATTTTAAATTCATTTTTATTATATAATTCATAATGATCTTATGTACATACTAGACAAAAATGCTTAGAACTAGTTGGACGTACAATTCTACTTCTAACTTACTGGCCCTCGGCGGGCACTCTAAGCTAAACTTAATCTTATTCTAAGCCTTTCGACGTAAAACTAAGTATTTTTTGAAATATGAATTTTGATGTACAGATTAATATTAAGAAAAAGTTTTACAAAAAACTTAAAACCAGAACATCATATTGTGTGTGTACATCGAGAAATATGTGACTGATGAGAGTATCTTTCGACTCGATGTTTGTGCAGAAATCAGTCTGTAATCTTATGTATCCAGTATTTTCATGTGCAACAATTTTCACATCGATATATTAAACATCATTTCATTTCGACAAATGATTCTGAAATTTGAATGTGCCTGTTTACCGTCAGTTGTACTTTTTCAACATTACGCCACAGTCACGACGATTTTAAGCAAGCGTTGATTTCATCAGTGTACGTTAAACGTGGAATAATGGAAAGTGTTTGTCGGAAATCACCTGAAAGGAGGAACAATATTCAATGGCCGTTTAATGCTGAATGAGTTGTTCTGCTTCTGTAAAATAAATTTAATACAATTTTCTTAAGTCGTGCTGTGACGAAGGATTACATTCAACTCAGATTTTACTTATCGCAACGGGCTTTACAAAATTGTTTTTTGTGAGGACAGACGATTATCGAAAAATTCACCAAGGGAAATATGACTCGCCATATTTCGCAGTGGAAGCGAAATATGCATGAATCTCCACTTTTATGTCTGGTATAAGATAAACTTAACATGGCATCTCCTCTCTTGAGGGTTCCTTAGCCTCTAAACCAACATCTTGAGCATTAACTTCAAAATTGTGTCCAGGCATCGGCTTTAGTCTCCTGTGGTTGTATCGATACGCAACGATCATCCCAATCATGCCAGCCAACAGAAAGTAGGTCAACCCATAGTGGTGATAATCGTGCTTGTTCATACCATCGGATTCCGGAAGATTCTTGCTTTGATCAATGACATTGTCTATCTTGTTCTCAAGTAGAGGTCTGCAATGAATGTCTTGAAACCAGTTTCAAGACATTCATATTTTTTCGAGTACATGATTCATTACACTCACATCTTGAAAAGAGAAATGAATGAAGCAACTTATATTTGATTTCTGAGAGAGTACTTCACCCTTTAATTACCAAACATTAGGTTCAGTGTTCTCGGATAAAGCGGGTACATTGCACCGAGTACACCGAGTACATGTTGGGTTGTTATTATTATTATTATTATTATGTAAACTCAGTATTCTTAGTGTATTCAAAATGTAGCAGAATAATAAGGATGTGCAGTACATTGAAATATAATAAAGGGTTAAGAACGTTGTATATGTATGTATTATATGTATTTTTTCCAAAATATTAGGCTTTTCAATGTTCATTGAAATTAATACAAATTTCGGTTTTGTTAGCATTATAATTTAAGAACATTAATTGGTTTACCAAAACTTAGTCGGAACTTATGACACTAATTTTTTCTGAGATCAAATGCCTAGCCGAAGAAAAGACCCACTCCGAAGCTCTAGCTAATATTTTACAAATTGTTTTGTTTAAAAGGGGGAACTCGAGTTGATGCATGTGCCACCACTGTAATACATTAAACTCGTCAAAAAAAGTCACATTTGTGTTTTCATTGTCACGGAGCTCGTTCTTGTTACAGGTCCTTATTCTATAACGCGTCTTCAAAGAATGGAGAATCATACGGTAACTTCCATACTACACACAGACCAGAAAGGCGAAAAATGCGCAGTGTCATGGCGTCTTTACTGCGTGAACTTATTTTTACTTCACGGGCTCTGATCGTTTGTTAATAAATAATACGATCATAACTCCTACACTCGATGAAAGTAAGAGACAGAGAGAGCAGCCAATTCTTTTGATTCTTTTGTTTTTTATTCGGTGCACTCTGTGTACTCGGTGCACTCGGTGTACTCGGTGTATTTTGACCAGTTATGCGTGAACTTGATTCACTTGAGTAAAACACCCACGAATCAGACCGAAATCAAACAGTGTATTCGTTTCGTTATCAGGTGATCGAATGTTGTACAATGTTTGTTTCTCGAATAGCAGTACTCATTTTCAGTGCAGACTATACCGAATGATTTCAATTAATAGAGTACACTGAAGTACTGTACACTGTAAGAAAATTCGAATGAGTACATTCATGCAGACCTCTATTCTCAAGTTTCTTAAAATCTGAAATGTCAATGTCAATTATCTCGGGTGGCTACGCAATGTCTTTAGTCAAATTTGTATGCATTATCCAGTGACACTGGCTTCAGGATGCATTCTGAATCTTTCGATCGTTGTTTAATAAAGCCATTTCACAAATATTGAGTGGCAAATGCATCTCAAATACAATTGATTAATTCAGACTACGGCCTTGACTGTAGCTATTTTGTAGATGTCGTTAACTGATCTGTTTTGGTGGGCTCAATGTTGGTGGCAGGTTGTCCGGCTTATTAAACGCGGATTTATTTTAGCATGATTTAGATCTAGCACAATATCCAACAAGCCTTCTCGAACGCGTTCGAAATTTGTAATCAGTAAAGTCAAATAAGACGTTAGGGAGGACATGTTTAAAATTGCCTCATTATCCCAAATTGTTGATTTGTATACATTGTATTTCCTTTCAGAATATTTGTCATGGATTCCGCAATAGAACTTTGCTTGTGTATCAAATTCGCCAGCAGCTATTCGTTTCTCTTGACAATTATTATTTCATTTTCTATGTGCTTTGCATTATCTTGGTCAAAAATCACAAATAAACTGTAAGCCAAAGCTGTACCAATATAGTCGAACGGAGATCTTGCTAACCTGGTTTTATCGTGTATCGATGAGAGGGAGGTAAGCAAAAGCCTGCTTCGATTATCAGGCTGCAGCTTACGTGTTGCGTTATATCCCTTGTGCATATTGTATCAAAAAGCTTGAGATGTGACATTATTTTTTCTAACTCACGCCTGACAGCCTATTGTCAAGTTGGAGTAGATATTTATCTTGGAGAAGCTATTGATTGCGTGAATTCCTACGTCATCTAGTTTGTTTATCAAAAAATCTTCATTTATCTCTGCCGTTGATGTGGTTATAATGGGGAAGGCTAACAATACCGCATCTAGAGAAGCTTTGGTAAATTTTCTATTTCGGGTAATTCTTGGCCAAGTATGTTCACTTTGGATTTGGTTAGAGTGCTTTTCATCACTCTCAGAATCATCCAAAGTGTTTTTCCAATGGCAAAGGGCACAATTTATGCATAGCTCGTTGATATGTTCCAGATTGCGTTCTCACCTTTGCCACTTCATCTTTCCATCTCATAGGTGGGATTTTATCTTTCTTTATGGCAACAATCTTCCCAGGACTTAACTTGTTTGATTCGGTCTTCTATTTCATCCTCTGTTGCAAAAGATGCAAATATTCTAAGGACCATTATTTCCAAAAGTGTTACTGAATGTGCTGCATTTGACGAAATTTGTTGGGACAACTTAATTTGTTATCTGTAACCTCTGGCTCCGGTAAAGCTGTTAAAGGTTAACCAGTTAAGAAGTGACCAGGAGTTAAAACTTCAAGGATATTGGGATTCGCTGATATTGTAGTCAAAGGGTGTGTGTTTGCTTGTCGGTTAACGCACAAGGCGAATTCCCTCCAAAGATCTGGGTGGTACATATTTCCAGTTTATTCCATCTTGAAGACACCTATCGATTCAACTGGGGATCGTATTTCTTCAGAGTGAAATGCCCTTTTCAGCTCCTCCAAACACCGACAAACTTGGTTGCGTTATCGCAGAGGATGGTATTATATACGCCTCTTGATTAGGCTAGGTAGTAGTGGCTGAGGGCAATCACACTTAGGCCAGGGTAGGCCCATTGTGATATAACGCGTATTGACTTCTCCTAACACTGGAATCAGTTGGTGCTTCTACTGAAGCGATTTAGCTAGCCAATGCTGACACTGTTTAGTTCGTTGGGGCCGCTTAAGTAGAAGGCTCCTAGATGTAGTAACCTACGAATAGCCAGAGGGGGGGCATCCATAATGCGAGCATACGTGCCAATTGCACAGTGCCCGGTTATGATTCCAATGGTGGTCCCTAATGAGTACTTGCTGAGTCTAAGTAGACTGAGTGACCGTTTTAGGTTAAGTGAGGCCAGATTTATTTTGTTTTCAGACAGGTGGAGCCTTTTTGCCATTTGTCATTTGTGATTTTCATTGTAAGAATCTTCAAAAGATGATAGGCTGCAGCGATCGGCATGGAAGTTGGTACCCCTGCTTTGCAGTTTCCTGGTATGTCAAAGTGTCCATGACACTGGCACTCACATGAGGTGCACGGTAAAATGCTCAGCTATCTCGTAAAAAGATAGCTTGCAATTAAGGGATGTTTTTGAATGGAACATGATATTGTCCAGGGATTTTATAGCGTCTGACTATCGGAACAGGTGGTTATATCGCTTGTTGATATCAAGTTGTTTTGGAGCCATGACAACGCCGCTTCAATCGGTATCTGCCTGGAAAACGCTACAGTAATCAGGGAGCTTCAAGGAGATAGCAATGTTGGGATCTTGTGAATAGACACCCGCGCTCATCCCATCGCTTTTCTTCGATCCATCTGTGCAAATACGCAGAGGATCTTGCAAAGTTTGCCTGTCAGACATCCAGTCCGATCTGGAAGGAATGCTGATTGAGAATTTCTTCTCGAAGATAGCCTGGGGTATTAGGCGGTCAGTATCGCTAGAAAGGATGTTCAATTCCTTGAGAAAGGTTGAGTGACCAATATTGAGTTCGGACCACAGTCGGAGTGTTTTGAATTTCAAGGCTGTGCTGGCTGCTATTCTCCTTATAAAACGTTTCAATGCATTGATCAATGCATTGATTGATTGCAAAATGCTACCGATAACAAATCTACTACCATTACGACATGCACTACTTTAGTGGAAAAAACACACAAATACTGTCAAATTTGATTTAGTGGGAGTCTTACCTCTGACTTTATAGTGCGTTTTTATTGCTCCAGTGAAGTCTACCCCAGAATGGTAAAAATGACGGGCTGCTTTCACTCTTTCCGTTGGTAGATCTCCCATTAGTTGTTCTGTTGTAATTGGTTTCGATCGGAGGCAAAATATGCTCCAGCCAATAATTTTACGAGCCATTCTACCTACGCTCAGAATACAATACTGTTGCTTTGATATTGCAATTAACGGCCTGTGCGGTGCATGCATATGTGTTCAATGTAGATAATCAAGCAACAGATCCCTCTCGATGCTCATCATCTGGTAGAATGGATGCATTCTTTAATCTTCTTCCGACTAGAACTAACCCGGTTTTCTCATCAAAGAATGGGCAAGGTTCTCGAACTTCGAGTTCTTATTCACATTTCCGCTTATTGTAATTCATTATACTATTTTGGAAATGCTGTCTACTATCAATCTACTGTCAATCTTCCTGTGCTCCTCAATGATTGCGATTTTCAAGAAAGCGAAGATTTCATGAGGCACTCATCGTAAGACTGGGAAACTCTTTGCACAAATCTTACCTTGCCTCGCTCTGTAACATCCTCAGGCATGTTACACTCTAATTTTACCCATGACACCTCAGGTAGCGAGAGAAGTTCAGGCTTGGTAAGCCAAATCGTAGATCCGCAAAGTGTTGCAGGGCTTGAGGATACGATATCAGCTTTATTAATAGCTCCCTTTATATAATTCCATTAACGAGCTTAAGTCAGAAACTGAATTTTTGCTACCCTGTTAGCGTCGTAGGTTTCCCATGTGTAGAGGTTCTTATCCAAGTGACCTTTCACTGTTATTAAGTCTGTATAGCAACAAATTTGATTAATCTTTTTTGGAAATATATAGCATAATCCTTTCAACTACATAGTTCCACCATGAGAACTGCACCCTGAAGTTTTAAGGGTCCAACTCCATATTTCGAACACAAGAATTTATCGTAGATATTGCCGTCGTCGTCTATAGATCTTAAATATACATACGAGCCAAATGCTTTGGCTACTATCTGAAAATGCATGTATCCCAATTACCTTCGACAATGGAATAAGTACATTACGTGGGATGATAAGCTCGCTCAAAGAAATAATTTGTCAATTTGTGCGGTAGGTCGTTAGGGATCTGTTTATCCCAAGATAGGCTAGAGTTCTATAGCTCTTGCAGAAATAATTCGCCGAGCACTATAGAGGGTCCAAGCAGTTCCAGAGGATGAAATAGTCTGGCAGGATCTGGATCCCAAATTATTCCTAATGTTCTTATGATCTCTGATTGATGAAAGGTCACAAGCTTCTTTCTGTGCTCCTCAAGAATGTTCTTCAGAATCACTGGATTATTGGCACAAAATTTCCTTAATTCGAAGCCGCCAGATTACAGCAAAAGAATAAAGTCCTGCAGCAGCTCTTGAGCATCTTCGATTTTGTCAGCTTCTGTAAGACAATCGTCAAGTTTATCTGGCTTGGCTGTATCTGGCCCGGTTGTCTTCAGACAATTTTTCTTAATATAATAATATAATATGGCTGGCGCTACAGCCCGTAGAGGGCCAGGGACTAGCTTCTCAGCAACCACTCGTGTTGTGCGTGCTATTGTTCTCACACGAGTGGAAGGGGCCAAGTTTGAGAAGCTTTTTCTTGACAGGAAATACTCTTTGAGCATTGCCAGTGACTCGAAAGAGGTGGGTTCGTGAAAATTATTTTCGAAGTTGGGGTCGACGCACATACCCACAACGGCACGGGCCACCACCAATTTTTCTTAAGCTCTGTGTTTTTCTCTAGTTTTCTTTTCAAGGCTAAGTATCGTCTCTTTGCCATTTCAAATGACTCTCCCAGATGCACGCCTGGTTCATTTTTAATGGCAACTTGACTACAAATCGCCTCTCTGGGGTGATATTGACGTGGTTTTTAAAGTGTTGCTCACATTGATATTATTCCTTACTCAAGCTCTTTACTGTGGTTTCAGTTCCTTATTTTTACATGACATGGAAAGGATGTGAGCGAGGGCTTCCCGTCACGGTCGCCAATTTAATGTTAAATAAATTCATTCACTTTCTTATGTCGGGCTGTGACTACGGATTACATTCAACTATCTTTTTATTTATCGCAACGGGTTTTACAAAATTGTTTTTTCCTCCACGAGTGTGCGAATCGACCCTTATCGGAAAATTCACCTTGGGAAATATGACTTGCGACATTTCGCAGCGTAAACGAGATATGAGTGAATTTCCACTTCTGTGTCTGATCCCACACTCGTGGACAGAATGTGAAATTAATACATTATACATTATACGATAAACTTAACAGACTTCATCCAATAAAGTTGAAATGCTATTTTTTATCGTATCTCGGCAAGCAGCAGCGAAATAAGAACAAAGATAAAAAAATATCCTCGATAGTAAGCAATGCCTTATTGTACATTGCATCACTGAATGATATCGTTAAATCGATGTCCGATCCAGTATGTCATAAGTCATTGAATCCTTGTGATTATCCTACCAGCTCGGGCAGGGCGACATGTATTCAGTACTAGCAAGTAGTAGACTAGAATTTGTGTTTCTGTGCAGTGTAGTATTAGACAAAACATATGTGTCATAGATTAATAACCACCCTGTCACACATAACAACCCCGGACTGGATAATTGGTGGGCCACTGGCTCACTAATTACTTCTTATCTTCTTCTTCTTCCTTTGTTTGTTAACATCAATCGTTTGAACAGTAGGGTTGTTCTTATTTAACTCATACATTTGTGCCTCCTGTGAGGAATTAACAGGGCATGTTATTTAAGTAACACTGTGCATATCAGTGAAGTTCTATTCTTCTACTTTGTTTGGCGCTACAGTCCGGGGTGGAACTGGGCCTCAACCAATATGCCTCTCCAACTAGCGCGATCTGTGGCCAGTCGATCTGTCTCCAGTTTCGCACACCAAGTCGGTTGAGGTCCTTCTCCATGTGGATGCGCCACCTTAAACACGGGCGTCCTCTGTTGCGTTGCCCGACAGGTTCGGTTTCGAAGATTCTTTGAGCCGGAGCTGTGGTGTCCATACGCTCTACATGACCTAGCGACCGTAGGCGTTGGATCCGTAGACACATAACTAGGCTCATGTCGCTGTATAGCCCGTACAGTTCGTAATTGAATCTTCTCCTCCAGAACCCGTCAACACAAACAGGACCAAAGATCGTACGCAGAACTTTTCTCTCAAAACAACCAAGACCTTCTTCATCCGCTTTCAAAAGCGTCCATGCCTCCGTGCAGTATAGCAGGACTGGGATGATCAGTGTCTTGTATACAGTCAGCCTGTTTCTTCGAGAGAAGGCGCTATTACTCAATTGCCTCTTGAGCCCGAAGAAACAGCGGTTGGCAAGAGTTATCCTACGCTTGATCTCGGTACTGATGTTATTTGTACAGTTTACTACGGAGCCGAGGTAAGTGAAGACCTTGACTACCTCGAAGTTATAGCTGCCCATTATGACGCTCTGTCCGAGACGTCGATGTTGTATGTCCATGTATGTCCCATTGTAGCCGCTTCCGTCTCAATGTTAGCAAAAGCCTCACTGACGGCTCGCTGAGTTCTGCCAATCACGTCAATTTCATCGGCGTATGCTAACAATTGCACGAACTTCTGGAAGATCGTGCCACTAGTGTTGGCGTGTGAGTTGCGCACGATATTCTCCAGGACGATGTTGAAGAAATCACATGACAGCGTGTAGCCTTGCCTAAAATCTTTTTTGACATTGAAGGTCTCGGTGAGTTGGTTGCCGACCTTGATGGAGCAGCGAGAGTTCGCCATCGTCATCCTGCACAACCTGACGAGCTTGGCAGGAATGTCGAAACTAGACATGGCGCTGTATAGTTCGTCTCTATGCACGCTGTCATATGCGGCCTTGAAATCGACAAATAGTTGGTGGTGGTCGATCTGCATCCCTTGAGTCTTTTGCAGGATCTGCCGAAGTGTAAATATTTGGTCTATTGTGGACTTTCCTGGCCTGAAACCGCACTGATAAGGACCTATCAGGTCGTTGACAAAGGGTTTCAGGCGTTCACACAAAACGGCAGAGAGTATCTTGTACGCGATGTTAAGGAGGCTGATCCCTTGATAGTTGGCGCAGTCAAAGGGATCTTCTTGCTTGTGGACTTTACTCGACACTGTGCAAGCAGAACCAGCTGTAAAGCAGGTCCCCTCTGTCTGTGTTTTCCCAATATCCATGACGGGCTTTTAATTCTCCGGCCAAAATAAAATAGTTTTCTTCCGAGCCCAGACTTAGACATAAAATGAGTGCATCCAGCTCAGATATAGTAGTATATAGTAGTTCTGGAACTGAAGGAGCTGGAAGAGTAGACCGACACCGCAAATAGCTTCTCCCGCTACGGAAGAAATACAAACGATTCAGGCCTCCAACACCTGAAACCGTCGCATTTCACTACTATACACTATTTTTGCTTAATATTATTCTTAATGAAGATAGCAACACCGCGTCTACCATTGCAGTTGGGCCGGTTTCTTCTAATAACATTATATTTGCTGTGCTCCAATAAGCCTCTCTGGGTAAGCTTGGCTTCGCTGCGCAGCCATGAGGACTGGTGACGTGCTGGGTTCTGCAAGGACTTTTGGTGCTTGCTGCTTTGCCGTCCTTGGGCGAAAGTAACTTCGGGTGTGACGGGTATGACTGCCCGGAGTGGATTTTTCACTGGGGGCTGCATCTGCAGAACCGCTTTTGTTTTCCGCTCCTGGAACTTAGGGCGACCCCGATAGCTAGCGGTGTACCCTGCGTTCACGCCGAGTACGCACTTAAGCTGACTTTGGTCACTTGTATCCTCGTTCTCTAGCGGGCAATCCTTTGATACGTGGTTTCGACTGCACTTGCCGCATCGAGGCTGCATTTGGCAGTTCCTTTGCCTTTGGCATCAGGCGACCGATGAACTACCCTCGGTCGCCTGCCCCTCTCTCCTTGCCTTGGCTGTGGTGAAGGGCTTAATCTCGACCATCTCAACGCCGTCCCACACTTACTGTTGGAGCATTTGGAAGACCCTCTCCGCTTCGATCAGAGTGTGGTCTTTAACAGAATTGTTTTACATTTCTCATTTTCGGAGTGTAGGAGAAGAACTCCAGTGTAGAAATCTTAAAGCACCCTATAACTTTGTTATATTGGTCTACCGTCTTGCAATTAACCGAATATTTTTCGAAACCCTTATCGTCTTAATAATAGAATTACCACTACCTATGGCTTCCTTACATACCTTTGCAGTTTGCTCTACGTCTGGCTTGTACAAATTTATGGATGGCACCTTCTCCCTTTTTTGTGGCCACTGCTGTTGCTGATGAACTGTTGGCTGTTGCTGATGCTGTTGGTTTGCTGGCATATTCTTCTGCTTCTGCTATTTATGTGTTGCTGGCGGTTGCTGCTGCTGCTGGGATGGTACTTCTTGTTGATTCTTAGTTGCGCTTATATGTTGATTTCTTAGTTTCGCTGTCATTGCTGTGTGGCTGGCTGCTGCTGCGCTGGCATTTGCTGTATTACCAGGCGCTGTTGTTCCTGTGTTGCTGGCAGATGTTGCCGTTGAAACAAAACAATACGGTTTGACGTCGGAAAGCTACAATCGCAACTCACGATTGTAGAACCATAGAAGAAGAATGGAAACGTTGTCAAAAAGCCCTCAAATAAGCTGCCACTGAAGTGTTGGGTTTTACGAAACCTCCAAAAAGTGTCTTTGGATCCAACTCTTAACATGGCTAGGTCATATAGAGCGGATGGGTACCACAGCTCCGGCCCGAAGAGTCTTCGATACCGAGTCATTGGGATAACGCAACAGAGTACATAATCGAAACATGTACAATTCGAACATCCGTATGCCTTGAAGTCCGACACCGCGAACTGCCTCTTCCAGCTGGATCACCGTGGGCTTGTCTTCCTTCTGCGGCTCCGTAATGTGAAACATGCCGAAAAGACCTCCGAACAAACTATAGTTTATAGTTTGATATAAATGATGCTAGGTGGATAGCGCGGGTAGTTTGCTAGTGGTTCTTAAGAACAGTTATCCATTTCTGAAGTGTTTTCATGTCCTCGTTTCCTTTTTCTTGGAATTCTGGTGGCATTTCCATAGGTATTGAGGTGTTCTGTGTTCTTTACCGCAATAAGGTTCTGATGTTCGTTCCAGGCAAGAATGTATACATTCTACTAGAGACTACGTTGTGCGATGATTCCTTCCCTTGACTGTTAAGATCCGATAATGATAGGGAGATCGGTTTGTTTCACGGAACCCTCAATTGTGCGAGTAAGTGATGTCGCATTAATGACACTTTTCCGTAAAGCCGATCTGGCGTAATGATCAGTAAATTCAAATTTGAATGATGAAGATCAGCTAACATATCAAGTATAGAGTTTTGAACTTGTTAAAAGCTTAGCATGGCCAGGGTGGCGTATGTTGAAGGAGTGAGAAAGCCTTGTGTTGCAGCGTTCCCTTCATTTCCAGTCTTGACACTCGTTGATAATAGCCCTAAAATTGTATTGGAACACGTTCAGTTGATGTTTCACTGGTTCTTCGTCCCTTCTTATGATGTTGGTGGTGACCTCAGTGATCCACGTTTGGTCTTGGAGGAGCTTAGGCAGATGATCGTCATTTGTTTTTATGGTTTCGATGCCGTCTTCGTATTGCTCCGCAAACTCTTAATCTAAAATTATAAAGACCTTATTTGCCACCGTCTTAAAGAAGTCGAATGGTGATCTTCTCTTCGCGATTACTTTTCCATCCCCTGATTGAAAAGCAACGCGTTATTATTTCGAATGGTCGCCAGCTGATCATTGAATTGGCGCACTATATCAGCGCAATGATCGTTTCTCTTCAGTCTGATGTCTGGACCCTTTTTTTTACAAAATGCGGTCATCCCGTCTAAAAACATTACAGGCCCGTGCATTTCCTGCCAGTAGTTCTTTAGATCGTTATATACTATCAGCTTCCAGTGACTTATTATGAGATTAACGTCTGCTTCTTTTTTAATATATATTCCCGGATGATTCGTGAAGGGTGTAATTTCTATTTCATTGGTAGTGCTTAACGCCGTTGCGTTTCTTCCCCCAACCAGGAGAAGCAGCATGGTTAGCAAGTTGAATGGTATAACCTTGGTTGGTAGTTTAATTGTGGAAAGTTTGAATCACTGTCTGATGTCCCATTTATATTTTCTTCTTCTTCTTTGATTGGCACAGTACAGTACAGTCCGGGGTGGACCTTGGCCTCAACCAACATGTCTCTCCAGCCAGCACGATCTTTCGCCAGCTGCCTCCAGTTGCGAACACCAAGTTGGTTGAGGTCCTTTCCCACTTGTGTCCGCCATCTTGTGCGAGGACGTCCTCTGTTGCGCTGTCCCAATGGCTCGGTGTCGAAGACTCTTTGGGCCGGAGCTGTGGTGTCCATTCGCTCTACATGACCTAGCCATCTTAAGCGTTGGATCCGAAGACGCTTATCTAGGTGCATGCCGCTGTACAGCCTGTATAGTTAGTGGTTAAACCTTCTCTTCCAAACGCCACCAACGCAAACACGACCAAAGATCGTACGCAGAACTTTTCTCTTAAAACAACTAAGAGCTTGTTCATCCGCTTTCAATAGCGTCCATGTCTCTGTGCCATAGAGCAGGACTGGGATGATCACGGTTTTATACAAGGTCAATTTGGTGTTTCGAGAGATGGCTCTGTTACTCAATTGCCTCTTGAGCCCAAAGAAACAGCGATTGGCAAGAGTAATTCTGCGCTTGATCTCGGTACTGGTGTTGTTGTCCATATTTACGCCGGAGCCTAGGTAGACGAAGTTCAAATTTTCTGCTGCCCAATATGACGCTCTGTCCGAGACGTCGATGTTGTGCGTCCTTCTGTGATGACAGCATGTACTTTGTTTTGTTCTGGTTTATCGCTAGACCCATTTTAGCCGCTTCCGCTTCAATGCCAGCAAACGCATTATTGACGGCTCGCTGTGTTCGTCCAATCACATCAATGTCGTCCGCGTAAGAAAGTAGTTGAACGGACTTTTGGAAGATCGTGCCTCGGGTGTTTACGATCTTCTCAAGTATGATGTTAAAGAAGTCACATGACAGCGTGTCGCCTTGCCTAAAACCTTTTTTGACATTGAAGGTTTCGGTGAGTTCGTTACCGACCTTGATGGAGCAGCGAGAGTTCTCCATCGTCATCCTGCACAACCTGACGAGTTTGGCAGGAATGTCAAAACTAAACATGGCGCTGTATAGCTCGTCTCTATGCACGCTATCATATGCGGCCTTGAAATCGACAAATATGTGGTGGGTGTCGATCTGCATCTCTTGAGTCTTTTCCAGGATCTGCCGTAATGTGAAAATTTGATCGATAGTGGACTTTCCTGGCCTGAAACCGCATTGATAAGGACCTATCAGGTTGTTGACAAAGGGTTTCAGGCGTTCACACAGATAGGCAGAGAGTATCTTATAAGCGATGTTAAGGAGGCTGATCCCACTATAGTTGGCTCAGTCAAAGGGGTCTCCTTTCTTGTGGACCGGACAACGACGCCGACGATTCCACTCATCGGGCATTCTTTCCTCCGACCATATCTTACAGATGAGCTGGTGCATGCGCCCAACCAGGTCATCTCCAGCTGCCGTAAACAGTTCCGCGGACAATCCGTTTGCTCCAGCAGCTTTGTTCGACTTCAGTCTAGATATCGCTATCTTGACTTCGTCTAAGTCGGGGGGATGGAATTCGTTTTCATTTTCGTCCAAATTGAGTGAATCATTCTGTCTGACAGCGAAATTTGTGTCGTCATCGCCGTTTAACAGTCTACAGAAATGATTTTTTCCAAATTCTCAGCATCGACTGCGATTCTACTACTAGTTGTCCATTTTCGTCCCTGCAGGCTTCGGTCCGAGGTCTGTATCTTCCTGATACTTGTTTTACCTTTTGGTAAAACTTTCGGACCTCCTTTCTGTCGTAACACCTCTCCATCTTCACGACCGCGCGCTTTTCGTGCTCTTTCTTTTTTCTTCTGAGAAGCCGGTGCTCTTCCCTTCTCTTCTGTTCGTAGAGCTCACGAACAGCTCTCGTTGTTCGATGCAGCGTTGCCTTGTGGGCCTCCTGCTTGGCTGCATGTACCTTCTGGGTGGTGTCGTGAAACCCAGCTCATCAGTGGCAGCTTCTTTGATGGCTTTTTGACAACGTTTCCATTCTTTTTCTATTGAATGTGCAGGCAGCGTCGAACTTTCAGAGAGTTTCAGGGAGACTCGGTCGGCAAAGTTCCTAGCGGTCGATTGCGATTGCAGCTTTCCGACGTCAAACCGTAAGGTTGTTTCTCGACTCCGTACTTCGCTCGATATCCTCATCCTTACCTTGGCTACAACAAGGAAATGGTCCGAGTTGGCTCCTCGGAACGTTCGGACATCGAGAATATTGGAGGAGTGTCTGACGTCGATCGTAACGTGATCAATCTGGTTGACGGTTGATTGATGAGGAGATCGCCAGGTCCCTTTGTGAATGTTGAGGTGAGGGAACCGCGTGCTGGCTACAGTGAGGTTTCGCCCCGTCACAAAGTCCAACAGCCTGTGTCCATTGTCAGACGTGTTGTCGTGTAGGCTGTGTTTTCCGACGACTCTAGCAAAGATTTCTTCCTTGCCCAGCTGTGCGTTGAAATCTCCCAGAACGGTCTTGGTGTCATAGCTGGGGCATCGATCGTATGTTCTTTCTAGGAGATCATAGAAGTCATCCTTGCTATCGTCATCCTTCTCCTCCGTCGGGGCGTGTGCGCAAATCAGGCTGATGTTCCCGAATTTAGACTTGATGCGGATTGTTATGAAGCGCTCGCTGATATAATCAAAGCTTAAGACTTTTTGCCTAAGTCTGCTTCGAACAACGAATCCGCATCCAAAAAAGCGCTGCCTTCCCTCTTTGTAGCAATCGCCGTAGTAGATGTCGCAGTTTCTCATCTTCCTTTTGCCCGGCCCATCCCATCACATCTCCTGGATGGTGGTGACATCTGCTTTGTAGCAGTCCAGTGTCTCCGCGAGTTCTGCACGTGGTCTGTTAAGGGACCTCACATTCCACGTGCAGAACCGAAAATTATTGTCCTTTGATCGTTTGCTGGGGTCGTCAACTTTGAGTCCGTCCATATCCGAGGCCTGTTTTTGGCTTGTAACCGTCGGTTTTTTATGTGGTGAAGGAGTTAACCTCACGCACAACCTACAACTGGCAGTCCAGGCCCATTATTTAACCCTCGGGCAGAGGGGGATTGCTGCATACATTAGTTCAACACACAACGGTTGTTGTGATGGCTATCCAGTGGCGCCACGAGGTTAACTTATGCACAAGCAGGGATCGTGCTGGCATCCTACCAGGTTAGTTGAAGTCAGCAACTTTGCACTGTGAACATAAGCCCATGCCCCCATTTTGTCCCATTTGTATCGCTTCTATTTTATTGAGATTGTTCGTTTTTCGTGACGATATAAATGTTCTCTTGAAGCTGCACCATAGTATTTTCATAGAGTTGCTCGAGCTCTTCGTAGTCATCCAGAACGTTAGTAAACGTGTTTTTATCGTCTATATTGGCGTTTTCCATGATATCATCATGGGTTTTGTTGATTATTTCCCATAGGCTGCTAATGACCGCCATGTTTGGTTTGTAATACGCGTTTGTTTCTTGGCCTGTTTTTTTCGTTCGTTCAAGCGAGCTAAAGCTTGTTTTTGAGCTTCTTTTCGCTTAAGTCTTCTTATTTGTTCATCATTTTGGCCGCTAGTATTGTTTTGGAGGCTTTATTGTATAGTATTGGCCACCTTTTCCATTCGTATTTTTAACTTCTTCCAGTTCGTTTAATTTCGTTTCCAGTTTAGCTTTAGTTGTCAACATGTTCTTATATACTTTATCAAAGTAATTCGTGCGCATGTACAAATGACTTTCGATATAGTCTTTGTGTGATTTTATTACGCTGTCTCGTTGTTGAATTCGCTCAAATTAAATGCTTGGTTATGTAACCTTTCTTGAATGAATGCCCGGGTTCGTCTAACCTTTGGCTCTTGCGTGTATTTTTCGGATTTCTTTATCCAATCAACCGTCTGCCTTTGCTTCTCCACTAAGTCGTCAAGGCTTTCCATTCTAGATATTGGTAGGAGTGCGAAATCTTTTGCGTCTTCGGTCGTCTCAAAATATTATTTATTTTTTTTTTTGTTACTTCACTTCACTGATTCTACTATAGCTCGAAGGACCAAAATGTTTACCTTTGCACCATCACCACCTTACCCCTGGTGGGGGGGATAGCAATAGAACAAAGTAAACAAATAAAATTAATTGATATGTTTGTGAGCTCGTAATTCGCACTGGTCATATTATTTATTGTCTCCGTCTTTTATACAAAATATTCCGCAACTAATTGCTGACGCAGCAACTGATGGTCATTGACTGGCGTGGAGTCAAATTGCAACTAAACACATCAATTGACGTGTGATGACGAGAAGTTACAGAGTAGGTAAAAATGGAAACATGTACAATTCGTACAACCAGACAACAGTCGCTCTCGACTGAAGCAGCAGTATAAAATCAGCAATTTTAGGTTTTTTTTATTATTTAGGTCAGCAGTTTGACACTGTCGTATGGTGGACATAAGAACGAAAAGAAATGCAATCTTTCGTACAAAAGTAACAACTGAAACCATATAACCGAATTTAAAATAGCAAAAGCAGGTAAAAGAAAAGATATTTAAGCCCTGTCATAGACTACCGAAAGAAATCGTGAAGAGTCCCCCACCAGCACCAGCACTATCAAATTCCACCACTACCAAATCCAACATCACAATACCAAATACCTGCGGCGGAGCTGATAAAAGGAGCAGCTAAAATAAGAATATTGAACGGGAAAAATGGCTATGAACTCACATCGTTCATACGAGAAGTGGTTCTACACACTATAATTTTATAGTGAAAGGAAGTGTAATAAATACAATTCAAGGAGATGCTGCAAGATCCATTCGAATTCTTGGGTCTAGTTCAACGTGGGAGCAAATAAAGACAGAGATAACCAGGAACGTTGGTGTAAGAGTAACCTTTACCATCAATCCGTTAGTTGCAGGAATTGAAATCATGTAAGTCAAGATTAAAAATGTTGACGACATTATAGCGTCTTTGCTTTACAAACATGTGTATAAACCTATTTAAATCAAAATGTATAGGTACGGCCGGACAAATATACCTTCTCTTTGTAAAATGGACTGATCTTAAGTCTACTTTAATTGAAAATTTCTTTGGTTTTAAAAATATCAACCAATTGTATGAAGAACACAGAGGTTCTCAATACTGGGGTGATGTGAGTACATTTTATAGTTGCATTCAGTTTTCACTTTCACCCTTTCATGCCAAAACTCTAGAAAAAATAAAAATACTTTCCATAATAATAAGAACTACAACTTCAATAACTGGCAACCAAAACAAAAATATATCACAACAAAAAAAAATCACAGCATATAGCCTTTAAGAATCTGAACTTATGAATTTTGATCCTTCTTACTTAATTATCAGGCAGACGAACCATGAAGGGTCTGAGCCTGAGCAATTGCTGCTTCCAGTCATCAAGGCCAAGCTGCCTTACATCCGCAATGACTTGGTCTTTGTACCGGAGGTTCGGTCTTCCTCTCCTTCTCTAACAAAGAGGCTCGGATTCGAAGACCCTCTTTGCTGGAGCGTTGTTGGCCATTCGCTCGATGTGGCCGAGCCAGTGTAGTCGACGGATTCTTGCCTTCCGGACTACTTCCACATCTTTGTACAGCTTGTACAGTTCGCGGTTGTACCTTCTCCTCCATTCGTCTTCCTCGCAGACCGGATCATATATCCGACGTAGAATTTTTCTTTCGAAGGCACCAAGAATCAGCTGTGCAGCCTTACTTAATGTCCAGCCTTCGGCTCCATACAGTAGGACTGGCAGGATAAGGGTTTTGTAGAGCATGACTTTGGTCCTTCGAGTCAGGAGTTTCGAGGAAAGTTGTTTTGACAGACCGAAGTAGCATCGGTTGCCAAGGGCGATTCTACGTCGGATCTCCACTACGATGTCATTCGTGGAGTTTACATTTGCCCCGAGGTAGACAAACTCCTTTACTACCTCGAAATTGTAGCTGTCGATTGTGACGTTTTGATGTTGATCCATCATCATCGCAAATTAATGGATCACCTGCAGCTAGCTATATAGGAAAAATCCGAACGGAAGCAAATTTTCTTCATTCAGCCTCGAAACATCTCTTCGCTATATTGAAAAAGAAAAATAATATGTAATCATAAGAATTCTTATTGACACTGCACACTGAATATACAAATTGGCGTGTTAATCCACTGTAAATGAAAATAGCAGGAAGACCAATATTCATCACAAAAAAAGTCTTAAAGACAAATATAGTATACCAAACATTGAAACAATCTCGGATAAAAGAGTCCATATAGTGTATTTCTTTACACTAGATCCAACAAAGTATTTCTATCAATTAGAAGTAGAACCTAAAGATGAAGAAAAAACGAACTTAGCACTCTATCGGGACATTATGGGTTTGTTCGGATGGCATTCGGCTTAAAGAATGTACTTGCAACCTTTCAAAGACTCGTGAATAGGAATATTACGCCATATTGTATTCACATGATATTATCATATTTTCCTCAAGCCTACAAGAACAAGTGCATTCACTTCATACAATTGCAAAACGCAAGTCTTAATTTGTCATTCAATGGATCTGATAAGTATAAACGTAAAGAAAGAGAATTCTTAGGACATGTGGTTACTCCAAATGATGTTCAAAAACCTTAAACAACTCTGACTATGCAGCAATTCTAAAACGAAAATAAATACTGACTACACAAACTACAGAGAATCTTTTGATAAATTAAATACCTTGATGACAAATCTCATAAGCCCGATTTTTCAAATGAATTCATTCTGAATATCAATAAGAATACCCAGTAACTTTGCTATTGGAGCCGTGTTAAGTGAAACACATGGACCCCTCCCATTTTTTCACGTACCTTAAATAAACATGAATGCCATTAAAGCATGAAAAATAACTTCTCACAATAGTATGGGCAATCGCACAATTTAATTATTATATACCATATGTGGACATAAGTTAATTTTAAAAACTGATCATCGCAACACAGTGCCAAATCAGACAGTTCATGTTTAATTTCTGTAAGTGAAAAACCGATTAAATTTGTAATTAATAAATAGTTCTTTTCGGTGAAAATGACGAAGAAACTAATATTGTCCACATGTTGGAAGGAGGTGGATTGTATTCATACGCAGAGAATTCCAAGAATATATAATTAGATAAAGGGACATTAATATATTGAATGTTATTTATGTAGAAGACGTAAACGTCATTAAAAAATTTCAAAATAAATGGAAGTTAGAGAAAAAGAAGTTTATTGAAATGTTGCAACTGAGTATGAAACTAATTCGTCAATATTAGTAAGTAAGTAAGTAATTCATTTATTAATAATTCTTAACAAGAGAGTGTTTTTTATATAATATGAATTTAAAAGCCGTCAGCCTGGTTAGCAGAATTTTAAATCTGTATTTGAAATCTTGACGTGCAAACTCAAGTTACAGTTCAAATGTATTCAGTCATTAACAGCATTCTATATTTATAAATTGATTTTAAGAAACTGATAAGAATTTTCCAGTCACAGTTTCGAGCATTGTTAATGTCTGTTTTCCAAAGAAGGTTATCCTTTGTGGTCTGAATATTGGGCATATACTTACATAATATGAAAGCAGTCTTCCTTCGATTTCAGATTACAAAGTGTACAGAATTGGTTGAACGTTCCATTATGGGGGTTGTCTGTATAGTATTCTGCTTTCTGACTCTCGAGCTTTTATTTTTAACGTATTTCGGGTGTTGTTTTCGTTCGTTTGTATAATGCGGTATAGTTTATTTTTTAAAACACGTAGATTGTCCATTTCAATATGTAGGGTCTCGCCACAGTCGTTAAAAATAGTTTGCCATACCACCAATCTGCGTTCCTTAACTCGTACAAGAGCAGTTTCTTTGATATTCGTGAATCGTCATACCTGCAAATCTTAAGTATGAAGTCAGCCTGTGACTTGAGTGTGTCTGTTGACAATTTTGGTAGACCTGTTTCTAAATGTATAGCGTAATTAGATGTATTTACTGGGAGAATGAAGAGTTTTTTAATGAAATTCCTTTGGAATGCTTCAAATTTCTTAAACTCATCAGGCCCCCCACACTGTGCGAGTCGTAACAGAGGGTGGATTTAAACGATAGGTTAAATTTTGTTGTTGAAGAACACATATTTCCCACGAAAGGTTGAGCAGACTTTGAGAGCTACTAGCTTTATCTCTAAGATGTTTACTGAAACTTAGAGTTGGATTCAGTTTGACTCCCAAATGTTTCACCTCTTTAACGGTTTCAAGTGGTTGGCCATCTTATTTCCATTGCCTTTTTATGTGGATTCTTGGACATCGTGTAAAAACCATCATTTTCGACTTTGTGTATTGACTTTTAATCCCCATCTCTTACAGTAACATGACAGGCGGTTGGTCATCAGTTGCATATGTTCCGGAGATTCAGCAAGTACGACTAGGTCATCTGCATATAGCAACACATTGACTGTGGTATTAGCAATTCTAACTCCCCCTGGCAGAGCATCTACTATGTCGTTTATATACAGAGAGAAAAGCAGCGCGCTGAGAAGGCATCCTTGTTTCACACCTGTATTTGTTTCAAACTACTCTGAATAAGTAATACCATCCCAAGCCGCTGCATTGGTATGCGTGTACATTTCTTTGGTAGCATTTATAATATTTGACGATATGCCTAGTTGTGATAGCTTATAGAAAAGACCATTTCTATTGACAAGATCAAAGGCGGCTTTAAAGTCCACAAAAAAAAGAGTAAACATTTTTGCCTTGATCTTTGGCAATCGTATTCATAAAAGAAATTCCTCTGTAGTTTTCTGCCATGCCAATGGGTCCTTTTTAATGAATTGGAAAAATTACAGAGGATGGAATTTCCGCTCCAGTAAAGATTTTTTGTACAGAATTTGAAGACTCTTCCAGAACGTAGGTGTTGCATTTTTAAAAAATTCGTATGGATTTCCGTCTTCACCTGGTGCCTTCCCATTTTTAGCACCGAAGATCACATCCTTTATTTCTTCAATAGATATGTCAGCGTCTAGTATTTCATCAACTGTTAGTGGCTCAGCGTAGGAGAATGTTAAATCCACAGCACTTGTCAAAAGAAACTTAAAGTGTGTAGCAAGGTCACCAGCAGATAGGCCTGTTCCGATTTTATAGTTTGATCCGTTTATTTCTCTAGCGTTCTTCCAAAAATATTTTGAGTTTCGAGTTTGACCTAATGCTAACGCTTGCTGGTTTATAAATTCAGTTCTCTTCTGGTGGCATAGGTTCTTGTAATAGGTATAAGCTTCGATTATTACCTTTTTTTATTTTTGACAGATTGAGAGAGCATTACAACAATTCTTTTTTTGTATGAGTTCCTTTCAAACCTTCCAAACAATATACCACCTCATGTATTTGATGGAAATGGCTTTATTCTTAATTCAGATTTTAAAAAATGTATTTTACAAAGGCAAAATTTATTCTTTTTTTTATTAAACAAAATATAACAAACAAGAACGTTAAGAACTTATTTGAATTTGATTTTATTTAAAAAAAGTATTTTTTTTCTTTTTTTATACAATCCCTTCAATGAATTATCTTTCAAAATACTCATCGCTCATTCGCTATATTCGAAGTAATGATAAATGTACATATTTGATAAATATATACCTTTGATTTTTTTATAAAGAATTAAGAAATTCTTTTTTTTTCATTTTCAATATTTTCAAGAAAACGTGCAAAATTAAGACAGAAAAAAAATTTTATTTTTTGAATTTTAAATTTTTTTTTAAAAAGATTAAAAAAAATTTTTTTTTTCACAACTGAAAAAAGCGCTAAATACCCTTTTCTCATCATGCAATCACCAGAAAATAGTATAAGCTTCGATATACCAATTGTGTATGTTATGGTCTTGTGAGGATCGCAACGCTCGTAGGAGTGTACATGATTTTGAGCGTGCTTTAAGATATTCTTTATCAAGCTACTTTTGCTTAAAAGCTGTGTTCAGTCCAGTACTTTTAACATGTGTTGAATGCCGAATAAACTCTGTAAGCTGTTCCGATAGTAGTTCTGTACAGCTGGTATTCACGTCATTACATATAAGAAGAGTGTCTTAATTTCATTGATATGCAACTTTTTGTTCATTTTTCCAGCAGAGTCGAGGAAGTAAGTTCAGATTTATTTCTCTAGGTGAATATTCGCATGAGGCTTCCATCACAGTGATCTGTGATCTGAAAAGGTTTCGCACTCAACTATATATCTTTTGATTCTTTTGATCCATTCATTGTTTACAGCACAATAGTCGTTAACGGATTTACCATTTCCACCAATAAATGTGTAGTGTCCTTCCTTATCTCCATCAGTACAGCCGTTCAAAATAATGCAATCGTACATCTGAGTTTCTGACACAAAGAGATATAGCTGGGTTTGTAAAAGTTTGTGCAGTTATGGTTTGTGCGTTTCCAACTCTTGCGTTCAAATCACCGATCAGTAGAATACTCTTGTCAGCTAGATGTTGCATTGTATTGTACAGCCATCTCATCTGCCGATTTGTTGCAATTTATGTAATAAGCAACGATACACACATTTTCATCTTTTAGACATTTTAATATGGTTGTACCTTCGCATTCACCAAAGGCAAACATTTTTAACATCGATGTTTTTATGCCGTACAGACTACCTCCACTTGCTCGACCCTTAAGAGAAGTTTTGATTGCTTCGCTCCACGTAAGCTTGAACCCGCTAAAATATTTTTCAAATTTGATAAAGTTTTCTTCTGTGACATGTGTTTCAAATAGGAAGAATATATCAAAAATCTTAACATAATTAAAGAAACTAACAAATAATGTAATATGGGTGGCGCTACAGCCCATAGAGGGCCAGGGCCTAGCTTCTCAGCAACTCCGAACGGCCAAGTTTGAGAAGCTTTTTCTAGACAGGAAATACTTTTTGAGCATTGTCAGTGACTCGAAAGAGGTGGGGCCGAGAAAATTATTTCTGTCGCTCAGAGCTGGAATCGAACCTAGGACGTCGAGGTTGGGGTCGACGCACGTACCCACAACGCCACGGGCCACCGAAACTAACAAATAACAGCTTATTATTTAATCCAGAAATATTATAAGATAAAATTTTAAAATAACTATTACTATTTATTTGGCTGACGGCATCTAAAACTCAATTATTAGTTAAACTATTACATTTATTGTTTAGTTGTCCCATCCCTTGTTCATCTAGTACATTCCGTTCATAATGACGTCTGTTTGACAGTAAGTTTTCTCTGACAGTAGTGACAATTCCAAAGTTGATGTTTGCAAACATGTTTTGCAGTGTTGTTTCTCCGCTTTCGTTTTTGTATTTTGGGATGTTATTTTTATTCAAATAAAAAATCTTGCCACGATATATTTGTGTTTAATTTTAATTGTTTCAGCCGGTCGCACATTTTTTCTATAGGAAAGCAGGATACGGTGTTTCTGTTGCGATTGTTTACTTCGGTCGCGTTGTATGAAAATACGTGTGCCCTTCAATTTATATCCATTTTTCAACATTTTTGCTGCAGTTTCGTTGCGTCTCGTGTTGTATTTATAATATGTATTTAATAATATTGTTGTTTTCGCCGTGTTTCACAGCTATTGATATTTGGGGTTCTTCGTTGCTTAGCAGAAGTTGGGTTATGCCCTCTATTTTCTCTTGTGGATTGGTGGTTTTTTTTTTGGGATTGAGAAAATTAAATTTTGTATCAAATAAATCATGTATTTCTTGACTTCGCAGTCAAGTGTATGGCAACGATTTTCGAATTCCTGAATTTGTTTGGAAAGTTCTAAGTTTTGTTGGCGCAGAAGAACGATTTCTTTGTTCATTTTGTTCAGGTTATCTTTCGTTGATAAATTGGCCATGGCGACTTGAAGTAAACTATCTACCGTCAATATTATATTCCTAATTTTATAAATAATTGTCATATATATACGACAAAAACTTAAAGAAATCAAAAGAACATTATAACACCTTCCGAAAACACCGAAGCCCAAAAGTTCTAGTGAACATTATCACATAGATATATGGTTTTAAAGTAACAAGAAAATCAAGAAAAAAATCATTTATGTATAGATACATTAAGTTAACCAATATAACATATTTAACAAATAACACTTAAAACGTATACAGATGTCATAGAGGAATAAAGAAAATCCCTTCTTATATGACAAAATTTAAACATATAACTCTCACTAACGAAAAGGCTTTTCCCTCTGAAACATTCAAAATATTCCTAATGAAGTCAGTGTTCATTTTTGTACAGGTAATTCATACATATAGAATCATAGCCCAATCAACAAACAAATTCCAATAGTAATCTAAATACAAAAAGCAAATAAAGAAGTTGCACCCATTGAACATACTACCAAAGCAATAGACACTAATATAATATAAATAAAATAATAAATATAATAACCTTAACTATAAGAGAAAAACCTAATCTACGTACATTTGAACGTTGTCACAGTAAGGAATAATAAAATGGACAACGAATTAGTAGATAAATGAATTGATTAAAACCAAACTAACATATTAAACGAATCAAGCTCTTACAGACAAAACAAAAAATTTGGTATCAAAAGGCAAATACATGCTAAGGTTAAGAAAATACATATCAAACACATCAAACATAGAAAAAGTAAGTAAGTAAAGTAAGAATACCCAATACAATTAAAACAATTAATTATATTTGTTTTTGTTATGGTATTTGCTTAATAACATTAAAAACAAAGAAACTAATAAATTGGCATACAAACAAAACTAAAACATTTTTTTATTCTACTATAATAGTAATAATCATTATAATTATTGTTGCTGTGTTAGGTCAAGGTTAATTTGTCCAATAAGGTTCGATCACTGGATTGTGACAAAATGTAACTCACAAGTTCAAAAATTCAATTAACTGATTTATTTACTTATAAATACTACACAATCACTACCTTAACTTTACTAGATTCAAATCACACCATTTAGTTCATTACACTTTTCTTTATTGCCTTTGATCACTTGTATACCGAATCCAAAAAAACGGTCTGCTTCGGCTACCGTTCCGATATATATATATCAGCCAGCATTCTTTCTAGAAAAGTCTGTAGCCATCTGCCTGTGGAATTACATCAGGGGTTGTATTTGTGTAACTATTCGGTGGTGCAGGCGCGGCGCTGTCTCGTTCACAGTACGCTCGGGGTTCTTTATATATATATGTTCGGTGGCGCCGGCGCCGGCGCGGCTCTGTTCATGTTCTTAATTCTTACTATCCCTTTGAAAGTACTCTAAAATAATCTTATCTATGTAATTTATTGTGATGGCCCGTGGCGTTGTGGGTATGTGCGTCGACCCCAACCTCTACATCGCAGGTTCGAATCCAGCTCTGAGAGACAAAAATAATTTTCACGACCCCACCTCTTTCGAGTCACTGACAATGCTTAAGGAGTACTTCCTGTCTAGAAAAAGCTTCTCAAACTTGGCCGTTCGGAGTCGGCAAAAAACTGTAGGTCCCTTCCACTCGTGAAAGAACAAGAGCACGCACAACAGGAGTGGTTGCTGAGAAGCTAAGCCCTGGCCCTCTACGGGCTGTAGCGCCACCCATATTATTATTATTATGTAACTTATATATTTGCCTTTCGGCGTCTAAGCTGTCAATTTTGCTTATTTTTTAATCCTTAGGACAAACTTTATAATTTTTAGACTTACGGCCAAGAAAACTATGGAAAAACTTGGCGCTCTAGACATTGTTATTGGTACTTAACCTAGATCTTAACCTAAACATTATTATCCTATGAAACATTAATTAACCTAACAAAATAATAACCTAACTTTATCTATGTCCGTAACATTACGAACATTCTACCTTACATCTAAGTAAGTAGGCTGTTAATCCACTACACAAGCATGGGCGGGCGAAGGCGGTGACTGATTGTGGTGTAACCATCAAAATAATAGCCGCTCCTTATCACTCTCTCTTCTGTCTCGAGCGGGGATCGCTATACTGAACCGCAGGAGATCTTCGTGATCGCGGACGACATCCGATTCGTAGAGTCGCCTGTAAACTGTTCGACGTACCGCATGGTAGATTACAGGACATCCTTCCGGGTCCTAGATCACGCCGTTGGAATCCAAATAGAGGAATGCCGTTGTGGCGCACCTTTTCATGGTACATATATTTGGGGTAAAAAGCCCCGAAGATCAGACTGTTGGTGGAAGTCATAATTCCTGCAATGTGAATTCTTATTAAATTTATAATAAAATAGTCTATGCTTTTCACATTTGTCTTGTTGTACAAGACCTCGTTAGGAAAGTACACAGGGGATAACCATTCACAATGACTGGCCTTCTGAGGGCCATGTAGTAGATTACCTTCACTTACGCAAATTGGCTGCTGTAAAACAGCTTACTTGCCACAGCAAAGGCTTTTCTAGCATTGGTCAGAGCCTTGTCCATATGTTTGTCAATATACAGAAAATGATCCAACCAAATACCAATATATCTAACTACAGTTTTCACGGTTAACGGCCGCCCCTGCGGGTAAACAATGCCGAACTTCTTCCAGTTTACGTGCGCAACTCTTGGGGCCGTGGCCAGCGGGGTACGGAAAAGGATAGTTTCACATTTCTGAAAGTTGATAAGCAGCTTCCAGTCATTGCAATATTTCAAAGTGTTGTCGAAGTCACGTTGCAACAAGGTGTACGCCACTAGGTCATCGGCATACGCGATTAGGTGCGGTATTGACCTTAGAACATCTGCAGTCAATATAGCAAACAATATAGGGGAACCAACAGCCCCGTGTTGTAGACCATTATTGATATTAAAAACCACCACTTTTAACGACGAACTTTCTACCTGTTATCATATTGTATATCATATATAGCAATGGTTTATGTAAGGCCAGTCTGACGAGCTTAAGGAAAAGACCCTCTAACCAAACGGTGTCGAATGCCTTCTCTAAGTAACCGTACATTCTTTCTTATTTTTGCTCCATTGAATGTCGGATACCAATTTTGACACGGCATGTTTAGTGTAATGCCCCGCCCTAAAACCAAACTGGTTGTCCGGTATAATATTGTTGTCCTCGACCCACGTTTTCAGGGCTCGAATGACAATCTTTTCGAATACCTTGCTGATGCAAGGAAGAAGACTTATTAATCAGAGGTTTTACGGGATGCTTTTGTCTTTGTCCCGTTTAGGGATTGGCTGCACTACAACTGTCTTCCAATGTCCTGGATAATATGCATTACTGATCGCGTTGTTGAACAGTGTAGTGTAAATGTCGATTGCAGTGCAGTCGATTAAACAGTGATTCTCCTGACGCCATTGACTGATCTCATTACTGTGATAGAAGTGATTTAGCGAAGCTCTGTTCTCCAAGTAGTTGTTTGGCATACGAACCTCGTTGACCGTATACATAATAATAGTAAAATATATATATATTATGGGTGACGCTACAGAACGTAGGGGGCCAGAGCCTAGCTTCTCAGCAACCACTCGTGTTGTGCGTGTTATTGTTCTGTCACGAGTGGAAGGGACCTACAGTTTAATGCCGAATCCGAACGGCTTTTGTTTGAGAAGCTTTTTCTAGACAGGAAATACTCTTTGAGCATTGTCAGTGACTCGAAAGAGGTGGGGCCGTGAGAATTATTTTTGTTGCTCAGAGCTGGATTCCCTACCCTACGACGTCGAGGTTGGGGTCGACGCACATACCCACAACGCCACGGGCCACCACACCACCACGTTGACCGTATACATTCTTTGGAAAACAGCACCAATTGTTTCAATCTTCTCCTGGGGATCTTCAATCACGAAAAAGTCATCATCTAGCACAGCCTCATCTGGACCAATATCGATTGAGGTCAGTAGTTGTTCATTGTCAGTTCTTCTGTCTTGACAGCAATCTACTTTTATGCTCGTGAAGTGCGTCGGTGGTGGTGTTCCGATAAACATCAATATTATCGGAGTGCACTACTTTCGGAATTGTCTTGTCCATTGTACGTATTATGGCGTTGTCTATTCGTTTGAGGTACCCATCATCAGTTTGATCGCACTCCACCGGAGTTCAATGGATAAAGCCCTGGAGAAACGATGCCAGCGAGCCTTATTGTAATTATAAGAGTTTTTCTTCTGGGAAATTATGGTATATCGGTTGCAAGTAGGTCTGCCCGCAACTCATCATGCTCATTCAACCAGTTGTTAAAGGCGTTCCGCCTGTTTCAATTTCTATTGCATCCCCATTCTCTATGTCTAGAGTTAAAGTCCCCTGCTGTGATAAAATAATTATCTTCCGCGCCCAGAAGTAGGCTTGCAAGAACAGCGTCGAGCTCTGAAGTAAAAATGTGATCGAGGTTTGAATTATCGGGTGCATAGAGAGCGATCACATATAGTCGCTTACCTCCCGAGAGCGATATGCGTGCGATGCACGTCTCTAGCAACTGCAATCTACGCGCTTCATGATGTTTTACTATTATATAATTACTATAGCTGAACTTGTGCATTTAATTGAGCTTCGTTTCACTAACCATTATCGCATCAGGATTGTGGTCTCTTAACATTTGGCCGAAAGTGAGTTTTCTAATTGTCCCTCTCAGGGAATTTACACTATGACCGGGGTCGTCGTTGGCACTGTTTGTTGTGCCGGTCGTCTGCCTGATATGGCTTAGGCGTAACAGCGGTAGTTGCAGCGCGAGGCATAGACCTTGATCCTACCGTTTTTTTGTTCCTCTTTTCCTCGAAATTTTTCTTTAAGAGCTGGACTTACGGACAGCCCCGATAATTGGCGGGGTGACCTTTAGCCCGGCAAATGACGCATTTGAGCATGCTCCCGTCGTCGACCTTTTCCGTCCCTAAAGTACATTCCCCTCTGTTCTGGGTTCCCGCGCATTTCACACAGCGCGACAGCATTTGGCAATTCGCTGCGGCATGCCCAAACCTCTGACATCGAGCACACTGCATTGTGTGCTTCAATTTCCTTAATTTCTCCCATTTAATAGTAAAGGTCTCCATGAGTTTAACTCTCTTAAGGCTTTCTAAATTGCTTTCAGGAGTCGCCTGAACCAAGAACATAGGGAGACGCCTGTTCTTCCTGCGTGCTACCGCAGTGACAAATGGCTTAACGCCCACGATCTGGACATCATCGCTCTGCGCCTGGCGCAGTACACCGAGGATCTCCTCCGGATCCGTATTGGGATCCATGCTCTTAAGGAGCAGAGTTTGGAGTTTTTCTCCTCTTGGTGTGTAGGAGTAGAACTCCATCCATCAACCAGCCCCTGCCTGACTGCCTTGTGCACTGCCATATACCATAGTTGCAGTAAACAGTGTGCCTTTTGGGCATTCTATATCTAATTGTGAATGGGGTTTCTAAACCCTTCATTCCCTTAACGGCACACTTACCTAAATTTTCGAGGTCTTTCGTCTCGGCCCCGAAGACGTTGATTGGGGGACATCTCTCCCTCTTCTGCTTCTGGTTGTGATGTTGTTGGTTCTGCTGCGATACTTTTTGCTGATGTTGCTTCTTCTTCTGTTCCTTTTTTTGTTGTTGTTGTTGTTGTTTTTGTTTTTGTTGACAGCGCCGAGGTGCCTCCCTTCTCCTCTAGCCGACTCATACATAATTGTATCGTATTATGCGAGTGGAGCTGTATTTGCTGTTGTTGCGCTGGTAGTAGCTGCAGACGTGCAGGCTACCATTTCTGCTGCTGATGCTGTTGATGTTATTGGTGTGGTCGCGGAGTTATTAGCTGCTGCCCTCGTTGCTGTTGCTGTACCTTGCTGATGGTTCTACTCTTGACAATGTCGTTGTTGTTGTTGGAACTGGGGTATGCCTGGTCGGTGCCGTAGTTGTGGCTGTTGTTGCTGCTGATGGAGCGGCAGCGGGTGGCGGGGGTGTGACTTTCACCGCTTCCCGTTTAACCACACTTAGTTGTAGCCTCCTCCTTCGCTTCAATGCTTCCATTAACCATCCCAGTGGGTTGCCTGATGTGCCGGCATGATGGCCTGATTCGCCGGCAGCCGGTACTTTTCTCTTCTCTCTCCTCGCTCCTCACAATTTAACAATTCTGTTTATATTTATATCAAATTTTATATTTATTATAAAAAAAAAGTGTCCTATCACGTATTTCACCCTCGGGATCGAACCCGGGATGTTCCGTCTCACAGTCGCATACACTAAGCACTAGGCTACCACTGTCGTTTGATGACAGTGCTATTGTAACTATTCTTTTCTCGCGCACTACTTTCACACAGAGAAAAATAAAAAAAAGTCGTTCCGCTTTGAAAGTCTAAGATGGACTGACATGCCCTCGCTTGATAAAAATCAAATGCAAAAATAAACAGTTTTATTTAGTTCGGCGATATTCTCATTAGGAGGACATGTGTAGTCCGAATTGTAAAAAAAATAGGAAAAATAGATTTTGAACATATTTTTACGTTTTGCAGCGAACTGTTTCTACGTATTTACAATTAATTTGAATAAAAGGCGTTATTTCGTTTGCTGTATTCTTAATCATCACATATAAAGAAAAGAAATTTAAAATGAATGTCCTAAAGAATCTGAAATCTGCTGTCAATACAAATCAAAGTTATTGCGAACTTGCAAATATTGAAGAGTTAAAAGTATACAAATATAAATATATTAAGTTAATATAACTTAAGTATTCAATTTCAAATTCCATTTCAAAATTCGTAATTCGCGTGTTACTGCCCGACTCTGGGTCTGAGGAGGAAGACTATGGGGAGATGCCATTCGTTCGACCGGGGCAGTCGAATATCCGAGGGACGGGAGGAGTAAGCCGCGCGCAAGAAGAGATCTTTGCTTTTTTTCCATTTTCATTTTTCTCATTGTATCTTGTGGATTCATATTTCATTATTTTCATTTTTCATTTAAGTCCTTAAATTAAATCTTTTGCAAGGACCCAAAACAACGTACGACTTAACGAACGATTACATAACAATATACATACATGTAGAATTTGGTTTAGTTAGTTTACTCCATTATTTATTTTAATTCATGAATAGTATACAAATGTTTCCGTTGGCGACGTTTTACTCACTACTCCAAGTAATGTCTGCGTTTGGAGACGCTTCACTCATTACTGTCTACCTACCTTCCTGCTTGTACTGATCTCCTCTCGTTTTATCTCTTCGCCTTTCGTTCGTCATTTTTTTTTCTTTCATTTTTATTTCAATATTCGTAATAAACTTACACTTTTCATTCATTTTAAATTCATTTTTATTACTACTTCAATATAAACTTACGTACTAGACAAAAATGATTAAAACTAGTTAAACGAACAGTGTTACTTACTAACTTACTGGCCCTCGGCGGGCACTCTAAGCTAAACTTAAACTTAAACTATGTCTTTCGACTTAAACTAGCATTTAAATTCTATTGAATTCATACTGTCTGTACAACTTAATATTAAGAAAAATTTACAAGAAAAAAACTTAATTACAGGACTGATTTTTAGATAAAACTTACATACTAACTTACAAACTACCTTAAAATAACTTAAATTACCTTAAACTAACATACATATGTATACAAATGTGTATATATATCTATACACATGTATATACAGATGCAGTGTAATGTACAATAGTATATACATTAGTACACACAAATGTACATGTGTATATACTGTTTATTTTTATTTTTTTTTTTTTTATTTTTATTTTTTTTTTTTTTTATTTTTTTTTTTTTTTTTATTATTTTTTTTTTTTTTTTTTTTTTTTTTTTTTTTATATACTATTTACAAATGTACAGCTTGCTGACTACCTTAAAACTACCCTACGATAAGTGAGTCGGCCATAGGTTGCGGTTTCTAGATTTGCATCTAATTCACCGCAAGACGGAGACCGACTGCGCCCCATAAGGGGGTACGCACTACCCTTTCTACCCTGGGTCTAGAGGGTTCGACGCTGGAGTTCTTTCGCTCCCCAGCCACCAGAACTTTTGGTGCTGCTTAGCAACATCCCTTATATCCCGCCTCGACACCGCTGTACTGAAACGGAGGAGACCCTCCTCAGCTCGTTGTGCGACGGAGCGGTCGTGGTTGAGTCGCCCATCCACAGTTGACCTGGCGACGTGGTAGATGAGCGGTACCGCATTTATGTCTTGTATCAGACTGCACTTGTCTAAATGGAGAAAAGCTTCTGGGGGGACGAATCCGTTATGACGTACCATTTCGTGGTATTGTGGGTTGGGGTAGTAAGCCCCGGAGATCAGGTTATTGTCCGAGTTCATCGCTCTCGCAGTGTGACCTCGAATCAACTTCACCAGGAAATTGTCCACTCGTATCAGGTTGGCCCTGTTGTATAACACCTCATTGGAGTAGAATTTTATGTACTGGGACTCTGGTGTTCTGTAAAGGCGAAGGCAAGCCCTAAGGCAGGCCCTCTCAAACACCCGAATCTTTTCCATCAAGCTTGCACTCACGTTGAACCACACGGGACAGCCATATGTGAGCATTGGCCGTATGAGGGCCATGTAGCAGATTACCTTTACCCTTGCATCGAGTTGGCTGTTGTAAAACAGTCTCTTTGTAAGGGCGAAAGCGCCTCGGGCCCTGGCTAGAGCAGCATCTACATGTTTGTTAAAATATAGATACTGATCTAGCCAGATCCCCAGGTATCTGACTACAATCCTTTGCGTCAGTGGTTGCCCGTGCCGTCCTACAATAGAGAACTTTCGCCAATTCTTTTTCGTATCCGCAGAGGCTTTATACACGGGCGTCCTGAACAGAATGGTTTCCGACTTCTGAAAGTTGATATTCAACTTCCAGTCATCGCAATCTCTCATGAATGAGTCGAAGTCACCCTGTGTGAGACTGGTGATGTCCTCGATCTTTTTGCCTGATCTGTACACGATCAAGTCGTCGGCATACGCAATTGCGTGCGGCAGAGAACTTATTAGATCGCTCAAGAAAATGTTGAACAGGATCGGCGAATTAACGGCACCCTGTTGGAGACCATTTTTAATTTCAAAAATACCTGTAGAGGTGACGCTGCCATTCTTGACTACGAACCGCCTACCGGTAAGCATGTTATACAGTAGGTACAGCAGTGGTTTACTAATGCCTAGCCGATTGAGCTTATAGTAAAGACCTTCTAACCAAACGGTGTCGAAGGCCTTCTCCAGGTCAATCAAGCAGGCGCCCGTGCATTGTTTCTTGCTCTTGTTCCATTGGATATCCGACACCAGTTTCGACGCGGCATGAATGGTGTCATGCCCCGCTCTGAAACCGAATTGGTTATCCGGAATTATATGTCTGTCCTCTGTCCAGTTGATCAGAGCTCTATTTATCACCTTCTCGAATACCTTGCTGATGTTCGGAAGGAGACTAATTGACCGGAGGTTGCACGGATTCGAAGAATCTTTACCTCGCTTGGTTATGGGTTGTACAATCGCAGTTTTCCAATGCTCCGGATAATGTGCATTATTCAGAGCATTGTTAAAAAGGATTGTGTACATAGTAACCACTTCCAGAGGAAGATGTCTTAGCACAATGTTGGAGATCCCGTCGATTCCAACTGACTTTTTCTTCTTTATTGATGCGAAGACCGCTTGAAGATCTGCCTTCGAAATGAACGGGGGATGAACCCCTTCGTCGGCGATGACATTGTCTGCCATGTTTTCGTCATTCAACTGGGCAAAGCCGATGTTTTTAGATTGCCATTGCTGCAGATCTTCTCGAAGTTGAGAGTTGCTAGCTTGCACGCTGTTTTCCAGGTCGTGGTTCGGGCGAACACTCACGTTCACCTTGTACACTTCTTGGAAAACTGCGCCTAGTACTTCAACTTTTTCTTGCGGATCTTCGACCACAAAGAAGTCATCGTCGAGTACGGCGTTATTGGAATCAATACCCGCTATGGTCAGTATCTGTTCATTGTCCGTCGTCCTGGGAAGTTTAAGACACGGAAGATCCCTATTTTTCTTTCGGAAAAATTTATTTATTTGTGGGAACATACTCGGGTTGTTAGATCTAACAGCCCGAATCTTGTTGTTCCAGTACGTGTTCACAGAGACTCTATAATTTTGTACAATTAACGTCTGTACATTCTTAATAAGCGATTTCAGTGTCCTAACTTCCTCGCTACGTCTGTCAGTAAACCTCCTGTACAAGGTTTTTAATCTTGACAGGAGTCTACTTTTTTGTTGATGTAGTGCGTCAATTGTCGCATTGCGGTACAAGTTTTCATTGTTCGTGCGTGTATACCGTGGTATCGTACTGTCCATAGTTCTTTTTATTGTCTCGTCCAATTGTATCAGATACATGTCAATCTCTTCGTTTGACAAGTTTCTATTGGACGGAATGTGGAGCGCATTCGAAGAGAGTGCTCGAGTCATTTGTCGGGAGAAGCGTGGCCAGCGCGCCCTACTGTAATTGTAGGTGTGCGTTTGGACAAACTCTCCTAATTCCGCAATGTCGTTGGGGATCTTGAATTCGGCACTGAGTCCGCAATGGTCACTGAGATACACGAAAGTGTGCAAACAGTTTACCGCTTGTGCGTTAGTGTCTGTCAGCTGCAGTCTTGCGTCAAACAGCAGGAGATCCAAGAACGATCCGCTTCTGGGGAAGGACGAGATCTCTGTTGCTTTCAGTTCGAGTCTATACTCAACACTGTGCAAGCAAAACCAGCTGTAAAGCAGGTCCCCTCTGTCGTTGGAATCTGTGTTTCCCCAGTATCCATGGCGGGCATTTAAGTCCCCGGCCAAAATAAAATAGTTCTCTTCCGAGTCCAGACTTAGACACCGAAAGAGTGAATCGAGCTCTGATATAGTAATTCTGGAACTGAAGGAGCCGGAGGAGTAGACCGACACCGCAAAAAGCTTCCTCCCGCTACGGAGAGAAATGCAAACGATGCAGGCCTCCAACACCTGAAACCGTCGTACTTCACTGCTATACACTACTTTGTGTTTAATATTATTCTTTATGAAGATCGCAACACCGCCTCTACCATTGGAGTTGGGCCGGTCCCTTCTAATAATATTATATTTGCTGTGCTCCAAAATGCCTCTCTGGGTTAGCTTGGTTTCGCTAATCAGACATAGCTCTGGGCTTTGATCGTCCAACAATCGATATAGCTCATTTTTTCGTGGGACCCCTATCAATGAATTTGCATTCACTGCAAGGATCTTAAAAGTGCTCTCCGTCTGCGCAGCCATTAGGACTGGTGACGTGCTGGGTTCTGCAGGAGCGCCAGGATTTTGGCAACCTGCTCCTCTAACCGATCCATACGCCTTTCGATGGAAGATTTCCAATCGGGCGTAGGCTCGTGTGCTTTTGGCACTGAGGGTTGCGGTACCTTAGGTACTTGCTGCTTTGCCGTCCTCCCCATGCCGGACGCCATTTGGGCGAAAGTCACATTGGGGGTGACGGGTATGGCTGCCCCGAGTGGATTTTTCACTGGGGGCTGCTTCTGCGGAACCGCTTTTGCTTTCCGCTCTTGGAACTTAGGGCAGCCCCGATAGCTAGCGGTGTGCCCCGCGTTCCCGCAGAGTACGCACTTAAGCTGACTTTTGTCAGTTGAACCCTCTTTCCCCAGCGGGCAATCCTCCGATATGTGGTTTTCACTGCACTTGACGCATCGAGGCTGCATTTGGCAGTTCGACGCAGCGTGCCCGAACCTTTGGCAGCGAACGCATTGAATAATGCCATCGCGCCGTCTTATGCTTTCCCAAACGCAATGAAGGTAGTCTAAGAATTCAATTTTCTTTAACTCGTCGACTTTGCTTGTGGGTGACAGCTGTACTACATACATGGGTAATTTCCGCCCCTCTCTCCTTGCCTTAGCTGTGGTGAAGGGCTTGACCCCGACGATCTCTACACCGTCGCACACTTGCTCTTTGAGCATTTGGAAGACCCTCTCCGCTTCAATCAGCGTGGGGATCTTTAAAAGGATTGTCTTACATTTCTCATTTTTAGGAGTGTATGAGAAGAACTCCAGTGTCGAAATCTTAAGACACCCTATGACTTTGTTGTATTGGTACACCGTCTTGCAGTGCACCGAATATTTCTCCAAACCTTTATTTTTTTTAATAATGAAATTGCCACTACCTATGGCCTCCTTACATACCTTGGCAGTTTGCTCCACGTCTGGCTTGTACAGATTGATGGGTGGCACCTTCTCCCTTTTTTGTGGCCGCTGCTGTTGCTGATGAACTGCTGGTTGTTGTTGTTGCTGCTTTTGGTCGGCTATCCTATGGTTCTGCTGCTTCTTTCGTTGTGTTGCTGGCAGTTGCTGCTGTTGCGCTGGCGTTTGTTGCTGAGCAGCTGGCTGCTGCTGCGATGGTACTTGCTTCTTAGTTGCCAGCCGTTGTTGTTGCTGTGCGACTGGCTGCTTTTGCGCTGCTGTGTGCTGCTGTTGTTGTGTTGCCAGGCGCTGTTGTTGCTGTGCTGCTGGCTTATGTTGCGCTTCTGTCAGCTGTTGTCGCTGATCAGTTCTCAGCTCGTGTTTCTTTTGATCCAGCGCCCGCCTGGCGAGCGTGCTGGCTCTCAGCACTCTTATTTCAGCGAGGAGGCGCTGCTTTTCTCCTCTATATCTCATACTTCGCTTTCCTTAGAGCGAAGTACTCTCTCAACTTCATCTTCCGTGTCCGAGGCTAAAGATTCGAAACTGTTGCTGCTGACAGCGAACAGTCCCTCCCCTCCATCGGACACGTAGTGAACATTCTCCTCTTCCTCCGTTTCAACTGCTGCAGTTTCGGCAGTCTCTGCGGCTTCACTCAGCCCTTCGTCATCAGATGCCTTGGTATCGCGGCGTTTGGCACTTTTCGGAGAAGATTTTTTTCTCCTCCTTTTCACTGTGCCTTCTGTGGGCACCGTTGACTGGTGGCCTGATTCTGCCACCGGTTGCTGCTCTCCTTTGTCCGCTTCTAAGAGCGCGGACCGCTCGTCGGATTCCATCGTCTCGCACTCACTGTCTTACCAATATTAGCTTTTGGTTTCCGAAAAAAAAAGTTTTTTACTGTCTGCCCCCTGCGGGAATTGAACCGGGCACCAGTGGAGCCAAAGGCGTTGACTCTACCACCTCGGCCAATTGATTGTTAAAGTATTTACGCGGCACATGCACTAGTCAACCACTGCTCTTATATAGTTCTTTATGTCTGTGAAGCCGGAACACTCGCGAACTATCACTGCACTCGTCAAAGGTCTGTGAACGACTGTAATAAACTTACATACTAGACAAAAATGCTTAAAAACTAAATGGACGCACAATGTTTCTTACTTCTAACTTACTGGCCCTCGGCGGGCACTCTAAGCTAAACTTAAACTTAAGCTATGTCCTTCGACTTTAAGTAACATTTCATTGGCTTGATAAATTCTTAACAACTGTATGACTAATAATTAAGAAAAATTGTAGAAAAAACTTAATGGCAGGACTGATTTTAGTTAAAACTTACATACTAACTTACATACTATCTAAAAATAACTTATAACCACCTTAAATTAAACATACACCCACATATATGTACATGTATTTATAAAAATTCCCGTGCATATATCTATATATATACTATATACATGTGTATACACATCAGTAAACACAGGTGTGTACGTGTTTATTTTTTTTTTTTTTTTTTTTTTTTTTTGTTTTTTTTTTTTTTTGTTTATATGTATCACTTACAGACTACCTTAAGCACTAATATATGTAGGTGGGCCATAGGTTTTGGCAGCAACATTACCGCCGTAATGTTCCCATTCGGGAATACGCACTGCCCATTTTTAACCTGGGTCTAAGGGGTTCGAAGAGGGATTTCCTTCACTCCTTAGCCACCACCATTTTTGATGTTGCATTGCAACATCCCGCTTATCCCGACTCGACACCGCCATACTGAAACGGAGGAGATCTTCCTCGGCTCATCGTGCGACGGAACGGTCGTGGTTGAGTCGCCCATCCTCAGTTGACCTGGCGATGTGATACAGGATCGATACCGCATTTTCATTCTGTATCAGACCGTGCTTATCATAATGGAGGAAAGCATCTGGTGGGACGAAGCCGTTATGACGTACTCTATCGTGGTACTGTGGATCGGAGTAGTAAGCTCCCGAGATCAGGTTATTGTCCGAGTTCATCGCTCTCGCAGTGTGACCTCAAATCAACTTCACCAGGAAATTGTCCACTCGTATCAGGTTGGCCCTGTTGTATAAGACCCCATTGGAGTAGAATTTTCTGTACTGGGACTCTGGTGTTCTGTAGAGGCGAAGGCAAGCCCTAAGACAAGCCCTCTCAAACACCCGAATCTTTTCCATCAAGCTTGCACTCACGTTGAACCACACAGATTACCTTTACCCTTGCATCGAGTTGGCTGTTGTAAAACAGTCTCTTTGTAAGGGCGAAAGCGCCTCGGGCCCTGGCTAGAGCAGCATCTACATGTTTGTTAAAATATAGATACTGATCTAGCCAGATACCCAGGTATCTGACAACAATCCTTTGCGCCAGTGTTTGCCCGTGCCGTCCAACAATTGAGAACTTTCGCCAATTCTTTATTGTGTCCGCCGAAGCTTTATATAATTGGGTCCTGAACAGAATGGTTTCCGACTTCTGAAAGTTGATATTCAATTTCCAGTCATCGCAATCTCTCATGAATGAGTCGAAGTCATCCTGCGTGAGACTGGTGATGTCCTCGATCTTTTTGCCTGATCTGTACACGATCAAGTCATCGGCATACGCAATTGCGTGCAGAAGAGAACTTATTAGATCGCTCAAGAAAATGTTGAACAGGATCGGCGAATTAACGGCACACTGTTCGAGACCATTTTTAATTTCAAAAATACCTGTAAAGGTCACGTTGCCATTCTTGACTACGAACCGCCTACCGGTAACCATGTTATACAGCAGGTACAGCAGTGGTTTACTAATGCCTAGCCGATTGAGCTTGTTGTAAAGTCCTTCTAACCAAACGGTGTCGAAGGCCTTCTCCAGGTCAATCAAGCAGGCGCCCGTGCATTGTTTCTTGCTCTTGTTCCATTGGATATCCGACACCAGTTTCGACGCGGCATGAATGGTGTCATGCCCCGCTCTGAAACCGAATTGGTTATCCGGAATTATATGTCTGTCCTCTGTCCAGTTGATCAGAGCTCTATTTATCACCTTCTCGAATACCTTGCTGATGTTCGGAAGGAGACTAATTGACCGGAGGTTGCACGGATTCGAAGAATCTTTACCTCGCTTGGTTATGGGTTGTACAATCGCAGTTTTCCAATGCTCCGGATAATGTGCATTATTCAGAGCATTGTTAAAAAGGATTGTGTACATAGTAACCACTTCCAGAGGAAGATGTCTTAGCACAATGTTGGAGATCCCGTCGATTCCAACTGACTTTTTCTTCTTTATTGATGCGAAGACCGCTTGAAGATCTGCCTTCGAAATGAACGGGGGATGAACCCCTTCGTCGGCGATGACATTGTCTGCCATGTTTTCGTCATTCAACTGGGCAAAGCCGATGTTTTTAGATTGCCATTGCTGCAGATCTTCTCGAAGTTGAGAGTTGCTAGCTTGAACGTCTAGCGGGTCTTCGACCAAAAAGAAGTCATCGTCGAGTACGGCGTTATTGGGATCAATACCTGCTATAGTCAGTATGCGTTCGTTGTCTGTCGTCCTGGGAAGCTTAAAACACGGAAGATCGCTATTTTTCTTTCGGAAGAATTTGTTAATTTGTGGAAACATACTTGGGTTGTTAGATCTAACAACCCGAATCTTGTTGATCCAGTACGTGTTTACAGAAACTCTGTAATTCTGCACAATTAACGTTTTTACATTCTTAATGAGCGATTTCAGTGTTCTAACTTCCTCGCTACGTCTGTCCGTAAAACGCCTGTACAAGGTTTTTAATCTTGACAGGAGTCTACTTTTTTGTTGGTGTAGTGCGTCAATTGTCGCATTGCGGTACAAGTTTTCGTTGTTAGTTCGTGTATACCGTGGTATCGTACTGTCCATAGTTCGTTTCATTGTCTCGTCCAATTGAATTAGATACATGTCAATCTCTTCGTTTGACAGGTTTCTATTTTACGGAATGTGGAGCGCATTCGAAGAGAGTGCTCAAGTCATTTGTCGGGAGAAGTGTGGCCAGCGCGCCCTACTTTAATTGTAGGTATGCGTTTGAACAAACTCTCCTAATTCCGCAATGTCTTTAGAGATCTTGAATTCGACACGGAGTCCGCAATGGTCACTGAGATACACGAAAGTGTTCAAACAGTTTACGGTTTGTGCGTTTGTGTCTGTCAGCTGCAGTCTTGCGTCAAAAAGCAGGAGATCCAAGAACGAGCCGCTTCTGGGGAAGGACGAGATCTCTGTTGCTTTCAGATCGAGTCCATACTCGACACTATGCAAGCAAAGTCCCCGGCCAAAATGAAATAGTTCTCCTCCGAGTCCAGACTTAGACATCGAAAAAGTGCATCGAGCTCTGATATAGTAGTTCTGGAGCTGAAGGAGCCGGAGGCGTAGGAGGACACCGCAAATAGCTTCCTCTCGCTACGGAGAGAAATGCAAACAATGCAGGCCTCCAACACCTGAAACCGTCGCACATCACTACTATACACTACTTTATGCTTAATGTTATTTTTTATGAAGATCGCAACACCGCCTCCACCACTGGAGTTAGGCCGGTCTCTTCTAATAACATTATATTTGCTGTGCTCCAAAATGCCTCTCTGCGTTAGCTTGGTTTCGCTAATCAGACATAGCTCTGGTCTTTGGTCATCCAACAATTTATAGAGCTCGTTTTTTCGAGGGATCCCTATCAATGAATTTACATTCACTGCAAGGATCTTAAAAGTACTCCCCGTCTGCGCAGCCATTAGGACTGGTGACGTGCTGGGTTCTGCAGGAGCGCCAGAATTTTGGCAACCTGCATCTTTAACGATTCCATACACCTTTCAATGGATGTTTTCCAATCAGGCGTTGGACCGCGTGCTCTAGGCACTGAGGTTTGCGGCGCTAACTTAGGTAGTTGCTGCTTTTCCGTGCTTCACCATTATGGACTCCATTTGGGCGAAGGTCACTTCGAGTGTGACGGGTTTGGCTGCCCCGAGTGGAATTTTCACTGGGGGCTGCTTCTGAAAAACCGCTTTTGTTTTCCGCTCCTGGAACTTAGGGCAACCCCGATAGTTGGCGGCCTGCCCAGCGTTCCCGCAGAGTGCGCACTTTAGCTGACTTTTGTCAGCTGCTCCCTCTTTCCCCAGCGGGCAATCCTCTGCCTTGTGGTTTTTGCTGCACTTCACGCACCGGTGCTGCATTTGGCAGTTCGACGCAGCATGTCCAAACCTTTGGCAGCGAGCGCATTGTAAAATGCCGTCGCGTTTTCTTATGCATCTGTAATCAGCTAAAGAGACAATATCATCTAGCCGATCTCGTTTGTTGCTGGGTGACAGCTGAACAATGAAGAACGGTAATTTCCGTCCCTCTCTTTTTGCCTTAGCTGTGGTGAAGGGCCCGACGAACTCGAGACCGTCACACACTTGCTCTTTGAGCAGTTGGAAGATCTCATTCGCTTCAAGCGGGGCAGCAAATTTCAACAGCATTGCCTGGCGTTTTTCTCCTTTGGTGTGAAGGAATAGAACTCCGTCTCCGAACGCTTTAAACACTTTTGCAGAATTTTATTTTGTTCTACAGTCTTACAACTAATTGAGTGAGTACTTTTCAAAACCCTTATTCTTTTCAATTATGAAATTACCACTACCTATTGCCGACCTACATACATTTGCCGTTTGGATAATGTCCACCTTGTACAAATTAATTTTCTGCTGTGGATGTTGCGGCTGCTGTCTCGTTCGATGACGTGTTGCATTTTGCAGTACTTCATGTGACGCGTCAGTGTTGCGTCTCTTCGCACTTGTGTAGATTCGCTTTTTTCTCGTTTTCGTTGTGCCCTCTTTAGGCACCGTTTGTTGGTAGAGTGATTCTGCGTCCACCGGTTGCTGGTTCCCGCAGTCCGCTACTAGGTCAGCGGACTGCCCGTTGTCCTCCATACTTTGCCATCGCTCACTTTCCTAGCGTAATGGCACCAGCTGGGAAAACACGGGAGAGAATAAAAAATAAAAGGGGAACGTGCCCGCGCAGGGTCTCGAACCCAGAAACTGCTGTTTCTTGGCTAGGAACTCTACGTTCTCGGCTGAGCGCTTCTTGCGGATCCCGATATTGGTATCACTACTTCACTTAATATTTACTTGAATTATATTTTCGACGTCGAAACACGTGTGAACTGTTCACTGGTCGGCGAACGACTGACCTTTCGACTGGCCTTTTGTTCGTGTGCTGTTCGGTCGTGTATGTGTTTCTTCGTTCATTGAGACTTGTTGTCGAGGTACGTAGCTGTCGCCGGGTGGGCTGATCAACGGTTGTCTCGTAGCATGTTTGTTTTGTACGTATGCGAGTTAAAGTATCAAATTATTACGGCTTATCTTCCCTAAGTTAACATTAAAGAACAACATAAATGTCAATACTACATGCCCCTCATCAAGCCTTATGTTATCTTACGATGCATTTTCACCATGTATGTAGATAAGAAGGAATTTGAATCCAATTCTTCGAGAACACACAAAAATAATTATTTATGTTACGCGACCACGTAAGGCGTCACATTACCTTAAGATATCCTTTCATCCCTAGCAAATAATATAAGAAAATAAGTAAGATAATGTAAGAATCGATGAATGTGTTTCATGAGATGAATGTGTAGATTATAAAATGTATTTAGAAACCAGTTTGAAAATAAAGTTGAACGAGAGCGGACGCATTCCGCCACTCGAAACAAATCAACCGAGAAAAGAACTCAACACGTGTTTTTAATTGGCGATCCTGCCAGAAGAGTAACAAAATAATGTTACTCCAGGAGAGTTAAGCTCATACTAACCCGAAGGGACCAAAATAAATTATCAAGTATCCTCAGTGTTCAAGAGGAGAAAAGTAAAAAAAAAATTTTTTTTTAGTAAGTAATTTCAATAAAAAATTTGAATAAATCAAGTATCCTCATTCTTTAAGGAGAGAAAAGTAAAAAGACCAATAAAATCAAGAAAATAACTAGAGCGAACAGTAGAGTGCAGTGAAAGCTTATTATTAAGTAGTGAATCACTAGAATCGAAAAAGGTAATAAAACAAAATCAGTGGCAAAGAAAAAAAATAAAAATATAAAAAATAAATAAAGTACCAAGTACACGACAGAAAAAAATGTGTCGTAAAAAATAATATGAGTGGAAAAGAAAAAAATAATCTGAAAATATGAACTAAGAACAAAGCAAGAGTGCGAAAAATATTAATAAAAGAAGAAAAAAAAATGTGAATATGGTATAAGAAAAAGAGACTGCGAAAGGGAACCAGCATACAATAAGAAGAAAATGAAGCATCAGTAGCGGTAGCAGAACCACTCCATCAGCAGGTGAAGATAAAAACTAACGAGCATGCAGCAAGCAGAAGAAGCAGATCTACATTTGGTAAGGTACTTAGCCATTAGTATTCGAATAAGGTAGACTTAAAAAATAAAATATCATAAAAAAAATCAAAAAATAATTAATACATTTAAGAAAAGTTTTATAAATTAGATAAGAGAAATATGGCTCGGGACAAGTTGACAGCAGAAGTAGTAGCTACGCTTATTGCTTCGAATAATGCTAGCTTAAAAAAAGTTTAAGCGTGTTAACAGCAAATAGTTCAGTGACTGAATATCAAACTCAGACTATTGAACCTAGTATAAATTGCGACGAATCCTTAGAAGTGATTCGCTCATTACCAGAATTTTCTGGTAGAAATATTAGCTACGTTAGTTGGCGTAAGGCAGTCAGCTACTCCTTAGCATTATACCAAAGAGGTAGTAGAAGATATTTCGCAGCCTTAACAATATTGCGAAATAAAATAACGGGAGAGGCAAATGGTACGTTGACTAACCACGATACGGTCTTAAACATAGATGCCATTATTAGTAGGTTGGACTTTGCTTATGCGGATAAGCGTCCAGTACATATACTCGAACAAGAGTTGAGTATCCTTCGTCAGGGAAATTTAACTCTGACCGACTTCTATAACAAAGTTAATAAAAAGCTGACATTAATTGTGAATAAGACAATTATGACGTTTGGTAATGCCGCACCACTAACGCAACAGCTTAACTATAGAAACCGACAGAATGCTCCACGAGTATTTATATCAGGTTTGAATGCACCACTTTCAAACATATTATTCTCGTTATGCCCCGAAGATTTGCCAACGCGTTGGCTAAGGCCCAAGTGTTAGAAGCTTATAATTTGAGAGGAAAATTCGCTTTTCAGTTTTCACGAACTCAAGGTATACGAGACCAAAGACATAATATATTAAGGTTTCCACCCAGAAATAATAACATGCACCTTGAATCTAGACAACAGCCGATGGATGTAGATATATCAACACAGTCATCATTAAACGATAATGCTGGAAATCAATACATCCAAATGTATAATAATCAACTAGTTTCTTATAATCCACGTCCAAATTATAATCGTGGTCGATCAAACTTTTTACATAATGCAATTCAACAAAGACCCAACCAAAATAATGTTGTTAGACCCACTGAAAAACAAACATTTATTGATTCGGGAAACAGCGGCCAACCGCAACAAAAAACCTTTAGAATCAACAATATAAATGAAAATTCGTTTCATGAAGAAAGGATGAACTTGCCTTTCATTTATCGACACAGTAATTTAACTGGAACCCATCTTAAAATTTTAATTGATACAGGAGCCACGAGTTGCTACTGTAAGCCGAATATATTGGCAAATAGATTGGAATTACCAATTATTAAAAGAGTTAGAACGATAAATAGTTACTTTTTTATAACTCACTATTCAGAATTCGAAATATTTGGAAAAAAGGAAATATTTTATGAATTAGAAGGCTTAGAAGCGGATCTTCTTGTTTGTTTTAATTTGCTTAAGGCAGCTAACGTTGTCTTAGATTTAAAAAACGAAACTTTGACATACGATAATACCACAGAAAATATTTATTTATGTGATCCAAGAAAAGACTATGTATGCGAAGGCGGAAATCAATCAAATATCCTTGAACAAGGAAATAATAAAACAAAAAATAATCACATTCCTAACTTGTGTACTAAGTCGTCTGATGCCATGGTAGGAAAACATATAATAAGCGATAACCTCAACTTACGAAAGTGTAAAAAAATGAAAATAATTCTAAATTTTAATAGTCTAATTTAGAGTAGACTCCTAAATCTGAAAAAATATAATAAAAAATATCATACAATGCCACAAAGAAAAAAAAAAACACGCAAATACGAATTTACATAAAATTAATAATAAGATTAAAAAAATACTTTAAAGACGAATGTAAAAGGAATAAAGAATGAACAAATAAAAGCTGAAAGAAAAAAAAAAAATTATCAAGGTATAAAAAACAAATAATAAAAGAAGGTATAGGGACAAAAGTCAGGATATTGAACAAAGATAAAGAAATATATAAAGAGAATATTTGATCTTGAAATGTAAGTTATATATATTGTCCTGAACCTTGAATTGTAATTGTAACCGAAATTTGAAACTGCGAAATTGATTACTGGATTAAATAAATAATTGAGAAATTAAAATTGAAATCAAAAATGAAGTGAAATTTATAGTAAATAGTAAAATTATTGCAAATTGCAGACAATTCTAGTTAATATAGTAAAAATGAAAGAAATATTTAAATATAGAGAACGTCAATGCCGGGACGTCATTTTTAAAGATAGGGGAGAGTTAAAGTATCAAATTATTACGGCTTATCTTTCCCAAGTTAACATTAAAGAACAACATAAATGTCAATAATACATGACCCTCATAAAGCGTCGTTTTATCTTACGATGCATTTTCACCATGTGTGTAGATAAGAAGGAATTTGAATCCAATTCTTCGAGAACACACAGAAATATGTATTTATGTTAAGCGACCACGTAAGGCGTCACATTACCTTAAGATATCCTTTCATCACTAGCAAATAAGATAAGAAAATAAGTAAGATAATGTAAGAATCGATGAATGTGTTTCATCCGTAGATTATAAAATGTATTTAGAAACCAGTTTGAAATAAAGTTGAACGAGAGCGGACGCATTCCGCTACTCGAAACAAATCAACCGAGAAAAGAACTCGACACGTTTTTTTAATTTGCGTTGTTTGTTCGTTAGTTTGGATATGTACTTGTCGGTCAGGCTTCACACTTCACATTTCTACCCAAATGAAGGGTTCCGTTGCTTCGAGGAACTCCCGTAAAAATCAGCAAATGTTTGATGTTCTCCTCCGTACAGTACTCTGCCGCTAACGTGAAGGCTGTGCCCCTATCCGATATGATTGCCAAATGCCTAGATTGTTCCTTTAATCTTTGAACTACTTTAGCCGTCCCCGTACTCTTTGTTGGATGAAGTCATTCCAATTTAGAGAAAGCATCAACTAAGATATAGTTATATTTCTTATGGGTCGGCTTTAGAGGTTCCACAGGGTCGATGTGATAAGTTCGCAAAGGCTTGTCTTCCTTGTTTATCTGATTTGGGTACGACGCATCTCACACATCCTATGACCACGTTTGTGGCTTTTTGCTTCAGATTCGAATGGGGCATACAGAAATTCGAACTGTTCGCCTTGGGTGACGAACGCCGTGTACTTCCAAGAACATGGATCCATCGGAACATGGAAGAAGCCGTGTTTCAGGCCCAGTGTAGTAAATACTTGCTCCCTGCAAGTTCTCGAGAACTTTATTGATCAAAGAGAAATTTATCCTTAAAATATATCCTCCTCCTTTGGTACGTTGGTTCAAGAGACAACGTACAAGTTCTCGAGAACTTTATTGATCAAAGAAAAATTTATCCTTAAAATATATCCTCCTCCTTTTTTCCGGTAATCACAGCACAGTCTCTTTGCACCGTTCTTCCTTGTCAAGAAAACAATTGCTGACGCATACTCGGACTTACTTGGTTGTACGATCTTTTCTGCTAGCCATTGTTCCACTAGTTCTACTACCAATTCTTGATCAGCCAGCGATATTCTTCTCGGCCTTTCGAAAACAGGGCTAACATCTTTTAAAATTAACTGCATAGTGGCTAACGAATGCTCTCCACCTGTTTGATTGTAGTACCCAGTTATACGCAACAGCTCCTCTCGAAGGTCGACATCGAAGTGATTAAGTTTCAAATTCGGTTCTCAAACAAACTCAAACCCTCCTGATTCACACTCACCTTTTTCTCTACTGGCATCACTCGTATTGTTTCCAACGTCAGACGCCCGCAAGATTCTGCTTGTACGACTTCAACTCCCGGTACTCCGTCAACAACGAACTGTCGTACCACAGGAGACATACGTCACAGCCGGTATCCAATAATGCGCATATAGTTTGTCCATCTACTGGAATGTCCTTGATCACCCGCTTGGATCCGATCGCCAAATCGACCCTAGCTTCTGGCCACGACCTATTTCGATCACTCGTTGGTGCGGTATGACCACTCTTGTCTCCACCTTGTCTTCTCGTTTGCTGAAAGATTGCTTTGCAGGCCCGTGTTTGTGACCTATTTGACCACACAGAAAACAAACAAAAGATTTCGGGCTGCCATCCCGGGCCAAATGTGTAGTCTTTTAACACTTTAACAACGTTTAATAATCCCTTGAGGCTTACTCTTTGCCTGTGCGTTGGTGCTCATATGCAGAACGGGAACCTCCAGCTTCTCGCATATCTTGATTTGAGCTTTGAGTTCAGCGATGGTACACGCCGGGTACAACACTGTTTTATTCGGCTTAAAGTCTGGGAGTCCATGCGCGAAATATCCGATCGGGTTTTTTTCATAAAAGTCGGTTGAACTTCCTATTTCTAGGATCATCTCACCACCTGTCGAACGGAGTCATAGACTGCTCGACGTCGCGGAGGGTGAAATTGCCTACCCTTCCCAGAGTCATGTGTGTGGAATCTGACTCCCCTTCCGTTCATTCATACTGTTACTCATCGGCACCCCTATATAGGTCGAAGCGGTTGAGAAGCCCTTCCTGTAGCGTGTGTTTGCGTCCGTCTGTCGGTAAGTTTAGTGCCGTCAGTCTTTCTTTAAGAGTATCTACTATAAGCGCCAAAATTTCCAATCAGGCATTAATTAAAAAAATTTAAATTATGATACAAGATTCTACTTCGGTAACAATTTAAAATTATGATTAAAAACTATAATTGAACAAAAATTTCTAAAAAATATTGGGTAACAATTTAAGATTCCAATTATGTACGAATTTTAATTCCAATGAAGCAATGCAGCAGGAAAACTTATAGCTAATTACCCCTGAATTATTTTCTGAATTCTTCTGCTTATTTTACAGTTATACAGTCCTTTTTCTGTAATCGCTGGGCGTTTCGCGGTTCGAAGTTCGTTAACGTGCTTCTGCCAGGACTTGGCTCTCAAGCCTCCTCTCGTTTAGGCATACAACGGCGATAGGGTTAAGTTTTTACAGAGCTTTCCCCTTCCTTGTTGCTGCCCTTTGTCTTCACACCACTAGTATCGTGTTGTCGGCGGATGTGCGAAATTAATGATGCCGTTGTCACTCTTGATTTCTGTTTCTTAAATTATTATTTTTTCTGCGTTTGGATACGCTTCACTGACTACTTCGCTATGTAAAAATGGGGTTTATGTCTCGTCCTCTTTCGTTCGTCGGCGTGTTCCTATGTGTGTTCGGTCGTGTATGTGTTTTGTTCGTTCTTTGTAACGTGTTGTTGTAACTGTCGCCGGGTGGCCTGATCAACGGTTGTCTCGACGAGTGTTTACATACATATATATCTAAGTATGTCATTTAATTATATTTTTTATTATATTAAGTTGTGTTTTCATTAAATATGATTTAACAGCATATTTAAGAGCATGTAACGTCTTTAGTTGACAGTGTTGGTATAGGTTAAAGCGCTGTAAAAGATTTTTAAAACCATATTTCTTAGTTACATACATCGACAATTTATGTAATACTTCTTTCTTTCAGGACCGCGTTTTTTCCCATGGCTTGGAAATACTATTCAAGTAAGGCGTCAAGCTAAAGCTTTCAGAGGCCAACACATTCTGTTTGAAAAATGGTTCGAAAAATATAAAAGTAACATCATTGGATTAAAATTGGGAGAAGAGTATGTCGTAGTGGTTCAGTCTTATCAATTGGTAAAACAAATTCACACAAATGAAACATTTGAAGGAAGACCAGACAACTATTTCCTTCGACTACGCACAATGGGAACCAGAAAAGGAATTACATGTACTGACGGTAAACTTTGGTATGAGCATCGAAATTTTACTATGAAGCAGTTAAAATACATTGGATATGGACGTACGCCTATGGAAATGCATATAATAAGAGAGTCAGAATCTCTCATTCAGTTTCTATGTGATTTGAATGAAACACCAATTTGGCCTGGTTCGTTTCTTGCAACAAGTGTTATTAACGTCTTATGGTGCTTAACTACTGGAAACCGTATAGAACGAAACAATGAAAAAATTAAGGCGCTGTTGTCATTATTAAATAGACGATCAAAGGCATTTGATTTGTGTGGTGGAATTTTATCTCAAGTTCCCTGGTTAAGATATATAGCACCCAATAAAACCGGATATAACCTAGTGTGTGATCTTAATAAGCAACTTTGTGATTTCATAATGGAATCCATCAACGAACATAAGTTGAATTATTCTCCTGACAAAGAGGGTCAAGACTTCATTTATGCGTATATAAAAGAAATTTACTCACGAAAGGATATTTTAGAAGATACATTCAACTATACCCAACTAACAATGACTATTTTAGATTTATTTATTGCAGGATCGCAAACAACTAGCAATACATTAGACCTAGCATTAATGATGTTAGCGGTAAGAACTGACATTCAGACCAAATTATATAAGGAGCTTATAACAAATCTATGTAAGGATGACTTTCCACACCTAAGCCACAAAAATAAACTTCCTTATATGAATGCATTTATAATGGAAGTACAGCGGTTTTTCCATATTACTCCAATAACTGGACCTCGGCGGGCCTTGTCTGACACTGAATTATCTGGGTATAAGATTCCTAAGAATGCAACCGTGCTTATTAACTTAAAGAGTGTACTAATGGATAAGTCACATTGGAAAGACCCACAGACCTTTCGTCCAGAAAGGTTTATTGATGCAGAGAAACGTCTACGGACAGACGAGTACTTTATACCATTTGGGCAAGGTAGACGTCGTTGCCTGGGAGATGTTCTAGCTCGGTCGTGCTTATTGTCATTTTTATGTATAATTATTAAACAATTTACAGTGACGGTGCCATTAAATAGTAAAATTAATTTCGATCTTTTACCAGGTATTACATTGTCTCCGAGACCATATCAAATAATATTTTCCAAGAGGATGTAACATCTTTTCAATGTTTGCAGCTTCTCATAAAGTAATCTAACCTTAAGCTTGTTGCTAAAAAATATAAGTTTTGCCATATCAAAATAATGTCAAAAATGTGCTAAAAATATTAGATTAAAAACTGTTAAATCACAAACATGATTATCAACATGTTCTTATATTAATAAATACATAATAAAGCTTTCCCATAAAGTCATATTTGCTATAAACTTTTTTAGAATTTCGTCATTACATTCTCTTCTTAATATACGGCTCATCTCAAAAAGGATTAAGGTGTCGCATGTTACATAATCCAGACGCTCGGTGTGATTTGCGAAGATCTAATGGCAAGAAAATGTTAACGATGCGCTTGGTTTATTTCTTGAAACGCGGCGACCCCTTGTGCTCTAGTTTAACGTTAACTACAAATTTAATTCAATTCAAAGCTTAAACGAAGCTGTGGTATTGTAAATAGTTGAACAATATTAAGCCCAAAATGGAGTTGGAAAGACCACTGTGAACCTGGTCATCACAGTTTCGTTTGAACCTTGAACTAAGGTGACTATGTAGTTTAAGCTAGAACTACAGCTTATGTCGTTTAAACCTCAATACTTCAAACATTTTTTTGGTAAAGAACGTGAAGATACAATGTTTTGACATTTTTATATGCATATTAATATGGTCTGCGCTATGTGATGTAGGTACATAATCAAAATATTACTAACTAATTGACATTATGACTATAAGGTGAAATAAATTTGAATTGCTAAGTAGCTCTATCCGGAAGATTTTTCTTTCATTTACTTATTCATGTACATGAATTGTATTAAACTCGTTAATATACATATAGTAAGTGGACTCCAATACAAACACTCCATAAAATAAGTGCTTGCGGGAAGGTTACTAGAAGAGCTGCAATTTAATTGACGAAATGTTTGGTGGCCCGTGACGTTGTGAGTATGTACTATATATATATTCCTAGCTCTGAGGGTATTTCCAATCACTTGGATGCAAAAAAGTCCGTAACATGAGTGCTAACAGTGCGGGTAAAGTTGACTCGAGATATGGTTTTAATTCTCCACCTCAAACATTGATAGACAAAGACGCGGATGACATAGACGAGATTATTTCGCCAAGTGTAAATACACAAACAAAAGTATACGTGCCGTCAATTAAATTGCTGCATAAAACCAGTGTTTATGTTCACAACTTAATGAAAACATTAAATATTGCAAATTATTCCATTAAGAATATCTCAATAGGAATAAAAATACTGTGTGGCACTTCGGAAACACAGAAATTAGCTGCCCATGCACTCACAGAGGACAACTGTCAATTTTTCAAACACGACTCAAAAAGTTTCAATGTTTTCAAAGTGGTTCTATTTGGATTAGATAAGATAGATGTTGTTGAAATTAAATCCGAGCTGATTCCAATCGGTCTTAAGTGTCTGGACGTTAAAAAAATAACAAAAACATACGAAAAATACAGTGATTCATTTTATTTAGGTTCACTAGAAAACGAATCAATAAAATTCTCTTCTTCTTCTTCTTTGGCACGTTCTTTAGCCAGCTGCCTCCAATTTCGCACTCCACGTTGGTTGAGGTCCTTCTCCACTTGAGTGCGCCATCGGGTTCGTGGTCGTCCTCTATTGCGTTGTCCCACTGGTTCGGAGTCGAAGACTCTTCGGGCTGGAGCAGTGTTGTCCATGCGCTCTACATCGCCTAGCCATCTTAGGCGTTGAATCCGTAGACGCCTGACTAGACTCATGTCGCTGTACAGCCCGTACAGTTCGTGGTTGAATCTCCTTGAACGCAGAACTTTTCTCTCGAAGAGACCAAGTGCGTCTTCATCCGCTCTTGAGATAGTCCAAGCTTCCGCTCCATACTGCAGGACAAGGATGATCAAGGTTTTATATAACGTGAGCTTGGTCTTTCGAGAGAGGGCTCTACTACTCAATTGCCTCTTGAGCCCGAAGAAACAGCGGTTGGCAAGAGTTATTCTGCGTTTAATCTCGGTACTGATGTTGTTCGCACTATTTACTGGGGAGCCAAGGTAGACGAAGTCCTTTACTACCTCGAAGTTGTAGCTGCCTATGGTGACGTTCTGGCCGAGTCGTCGATGTTGTGTGTCCTTTCTTGATTACAGCATATACTTTGTTTTGCCCTCATTCACCGCTAAACCCATTTTTGCCGCCTCCGTCTCAATACAAGCAAACGCTTCATTGACGGCTCGCTGAGTTCGGCCAATCACGTCAATATCGTTCGCGTATGCTAGCAGTTGAACGGACTTCTGGAAGATCGTGCCTCTAGTGTTGGCGTGTGAGTTTCGCACGATCTTCTCCAGGACGATGTTGAAGAAATCACATGACAACGCGTCGCCTTGCCTAAAACCTTTTTTGACATTGAAGGTCTCGGTGAGTTCGTTACCGACCTTGATGGAGCAGTGAGATTTCTCCATCGTCATCCTGCACAATCTGACGAGTTTGGCAGGGATGTCAAAACTAGACATGGCGTTGTATAGCTCGTCTCTATGCACACTGTCATATGCGGCCTTAAAGTCGACAAATAGGTGGTGGGTGTCGATCTGCATCTCTTGGGTTTTTTCGAGGATCTGCTGTAATGTGAAAATTTGATCGATAGTGGACTTCCCAGGCCTGAAACCGGGACCTATCAGGTTGTAGACAAATGGTTTCAGGCGCTCACATAGAACGGCAGAGAAGATTTTGTAGGCGATGTTAAGGAGACTTATCCCACGATAGTTGGCGCAGTCAAAGGGGTCTCCTTTCTTGTGGATCGGGCAAGCGATACTAAGATTCCACTCGTCGGGCATGCTTTCCTCGGACCATATCCTACAGATGAGCTGGTGCATGCGCCCAACCAGATCATCTCCAGCTGCTTTAAACAGTTCCGCGGACAATCCGTCCGCTCCAGCAGCTTTGTTCGATTTCAGTACCGATTTCGCTACCTTGACTTCGTCATTCTGTCATTCTGCCTGACAGCGGTATTGGTGTCCTCTTCGACGTTTAACAGTCTGCAGAAGTGATCCTTCCAGATTCTCAGTATCGACTGCGACTCTACTACGAGTTGTTCCTCTTGAATAGCTGTTTCACCCGCTGGTAAAACTTTCGGACCTCCTACCTGTCGTAACACCTCTCCATTTTCTCGATCGCGCGCTTCTCATGCTCCTTCTTTTTCTTTTTGAGAAGCCGGTGCTCTTCCCTTCTTTTAAGTTAGTTGAGCTCACGAACCGCTCTCGTCCTTCTATCCAGCGTCGCCTTATATGCTGCTAGCTTCGCTGAATGCGCCTGCCGTTACTCGTTGTCAAACCATGGGTTTTTTCTAGGTGGCATTTTACAACCCAACACATCAGAGGCTTACTTACTTACTTAAGGTGGCGCTACAGTCCGGGGTGGACCTGGGCCTCAACCAACAAGCGTCTCCAGCCAGCTCGATCTTTAGCTAGCTGTCTCCAGTTTCGCACGCATAGTTGGTTGAGGTCCCCTTCCACTTGCGTGTGCCACCTGATTCGCGGTCTTCCTCTACTGCACCGTCCTTTGGGGGTGGATTCGAAGACTTTTCGGGCCGGAGCATTGGTTTCCATCAGCTCTACATGACCTAGCCATCTCAATCGTTGGATCTTCACTCTTCTGGCTAAGACGATGTCGCTGAACAGCCCGTATAGTTCGTCGTTGTATCTCCTCCTCCACTCACCATCTATGCAGACGGGACCGAAAATCACCCGAAGAATTTCCCTCTCGAAGCAACCAAGGGCTGCTTCATCCGCTTTTGACAGAGTCCATGCCTCCGCGCCATATGGCAGGACTGGGACGATTAAGGTCTTGTAAAGCGTTACCTTGGTTGTTCGAAAGAGGGCTTTGTTTACCAATTGCTTTCTTAGCCCAAAGAAGCACCGATTGGCAAGAGTTATTCTTCGTTTGATTTCAGCGCTGGTGTCGTTGTCCGAGTTGATAGCGGTTCCTAGGTAGACAAAGTTTTTAACTACCTCAAAGTTATATCTGTCTGCCGTGACGTTCTGACCGAGACGTCGGTGTTGGGTGTCCTTTCTTGTTGATAGCATATATTTGGTCTTACCCTCGTTTACCGCTAAACCCATCTTCGCGACCTCCGTTGCGATACTCACAAAAGCGCCTTTGACATCACGCTGCGTTCTTCCGATAATGTCAATATCGTCGGCATATGCGAGTAGTTGGACGGACTTTTGAAAGATTGTTCCTCTGGTGTTAGCGTTCGAGTTTTGAACAATTCTTTCAAGAACGATGTTGAAAAAGTCGCAATGTATGCAGCGATCCCCCTTTGCCCGAGGGTCATATAATGGGCCTGGCCTACCAGTTGTAGGTTGTGCGTGAGGTTAACCCCCTTACCACATAAAAAAAAAAACGGTTACGAGCCGACAACAGGCCTCGGATATGGACGGATTCAAAGTTGACGATCCCAGCAAACGATCAAAGGACAATGATTTTCGGTTCTGCACGTGGAATGTGAGGTCCCTGAACAGACACATCAACATCAAGGAGATGCGATGGGATGGGCCGGGCAAATGGAAGATGAGAATCTGCGACATCTACTACGGTGATTGCTACAAAGAGGGAAGGCAGCGCTTATTAGGATGCGGATTCGTTGTTTGAGGCAGACTTAAGCAAAAAGTCTTAAGCTTTGATTAGATCAGCGAACGCCTCATAACAATCCGCATTAAGGCTAACTTCGGGAACATCAGCCTGATCTGGATTACTTGTATGATCTCCTCGAAAGAAGATACGATCGATGCCCCAGCTATGACACCAAGATCGTTCTAGGAGATTTCAACGCACAGCTGGGCAAGGAAGAAATCTTTGCTAGAGTCATCGGAAAACACAGCCTGCACGACAACACATCCGGAAACGGACTCAGGATGGTAGCTTTCGCCTCGGGGCGTAACCTCTCTGTAATGAGCACGCGGTTCCCACACCTCAACATCCATAAGGGACCTGGCGGTCTCCTCATCAATCAACCGTCAACCAGATTGATCACGTTGCGATCGACGTCAGACACTCCTTCAATATTCTCGATGTCCGCATGTTCCGAGGAGCCAACATTGACTCGGATAATTTTTCCTTGTTGTAGCCAAGGTAAGGATGAGGATATCGAGAGAAGTACGGAGTCGAGAAACACCACTACGGTTTGACGTCGGAAAGTTGCAATCGCAATCGACCGCTAGGAACTTTGCCGACCGACTCTCCCTGAAACTCTCTGAAAGTTCGACGCTGCCTGCACAATAGAAGAAGAATGGAAACGTTGTCAAAAAGCCATCAAAGAAGCTGCGACTGATGAGCTGGGTTTCACGACACCACCCAGAAGGTACATGCAGCCAAGCAGGAGGCCCACAAGGCAACGCTGCATCGAACAACGAGAGCTGTTCTTGAGCTCTACGAACAGAAGAGCAGGGAAAAGCACCGGCTTCTCAGAAGAAAAAGAAAGAGCATGAGAAGCGCGTGGTCGTGGAGATGGAGAGGTGTTACGACAGGAAGGAGGTCCGAAAGTTTTACCAAAAGGTAAAACAAGTACCAGGAATATATAGACCTCGGACCGAAGCCTGCAGGGACGAAAATGGACAACTAGTAGTAGAATCGCAGTCGATGCTGAGAATTTGGCAAAATCATTTTTGTAGACTGTTAAACGGCGATGACGACATAAATTCCGCTGTCAGGCAGAATGTTTTACTCAATTTGGACGATGACGTCCCCCCGACTTAGACGAAGTCAAGAAAGCGATTTCTAGACTGAAGTCGAACAAAGCTGCTGGAGCAAACGGATTGTCCGCGGAACTGTTTACGGCAGCTGGAGATGACCTGGTTGGGCGCATGCACCAGCTCATCTGTAAGATATGGTCGGAGGAAAGAATGCCCGATGAGTGGAATCGTCGGCGTCGTTGTCCGGTCCACAAGAAAGGAGACCCCTTTGACTGAGCCAACTATAGTGGGATCAGCCTGCTTAACATCGCTTATAAGATACTCTCTGCCTATCTGTGTGAACGGCTGAAACCCTTTGTCAACAACCTGATAGGTCCTTATCAATGCGGTTTCAGGCCAGGAAAGTCCACTATCGATCAAATTTTCACATTACGGCAGATCCTGGAAAAGACTCAAGAGATGTAGATCGACACCCACCACATATTTGTCGATTTCAAGGCCGCATATGATAGCGTGCATAGAGACGAGCTATACAGCGCCATGTTTAGTTTTGACATTCCTGCCAAACTCGTCAGGTTGTGCAGGATGACGATGGAGAACTCTCGCTGCTCTACCAAGGTCGGTAACGAACTCACCGAGACCTTCAATGTCAAAAAAGGTTTTAGGCAAGGCGACACGCTGTCATGTGACTTCTTTAACATCATACTTGAGAAGATCGTGCGAAACTCAAACGTAAACACCCGAGGCACGATCTTCCAAAAGTCCGTTCAACTGCTTGCTAACGCGGACGACATTTAGCCGTCAATGTGGCGTTTGCTGGTAGTGAAGCGGAAGCGGCTAAAATGGGTCTAGCGGTAAACCAGGGCAAAACAAAGTACATGCTGTCATCACGGAATGACGCACAACATTGACGTCTCGGACAGAGCGTCATATTGGGCGGCAGAAACTTTGAGGTAGTCAAGGACTTCGTCTACCTAGGCTCCGGAGTAAATAGGGACAACAACACCAGTACCGAGATCAAGCGCAGAATTACTCTTGCCAATCGCTGTTTCCTTGGGCTCAAGAGGCAATTGAGTAACAGAGCCATCTCCCGAAACACCAAATTGAGCTTGTATAAAACCCTGATCATCCCAGTCCTGCTCTATGGCGCAGAGACATGGACGCTATTGAAAGCGGATGAAGAAGCTCTTGGTTGTTTTGAGAGAAAAGTTCTGCGTACGATCTTTGGTCCTGTTTGCGTTGATGACGTTTGGAGGAGCAGGTTCAACCACGAACTATACGGGCTGTACAGCGGCATGCACCTAGTTAAGCGTCTTCGGATCCAACGCTTAAGATGGCTAGGTCATTTAGAGCGTATGGACACCACAGCTCCGGCCCGAAGAGTCTTCGACACCGAGCCATTGGGACAGCGCAACAGAGGACGTCCTCGCACTAGACGGCGCACATAAGTTGAAAAGGACCTCAACCAACTTGGTGTGCGCAACTGGAGGCAGCTGGCGAAAGATCAAGCTGGCTGGAGAAGCATGTTGATTGAGGCCCAGGTCCACCCCGGACTGTAGCGCCAATCAAGAAGAAGAAGCTAGGGCATTGCTCATACGTTTTGTCCAGGAGCTCATAGAACCTGTTTTTGGTGTCGTCATCTTTCTCCTCTGTGGGGGCATGTGCGCATATAAGGCTTATGTTGACAAATTTAGTCTTAATGCGAATTGTCGTGAGGCGCTCATTCACTGACCTGAACGATAAGACTTCTTGCCTAAATCTGCCTCTAACGACAAATCCACATCCAAATAGGCGCTGTTTTTGTTGCTTGTAGCAATCACCGTAATATATATCACAGTTTCTCATCCTTCTCTTGCCCGGTCCATCCCATCGCAGTTCTTGGATGGCGGTTATGTCTGCTATGCAGCAGTCTAGGGCTTCCGCTAATTGTTCGGCTGCATGTGGTCTATAAAGGGACCTTACATTCCACGTACAGATCCGAAGGTCGTTGTCCGTATATCGTTTGCAGGGTTCGTCATCAGTAAAATCATCCGTTTCCGAGGCTTGTTGTTGCTTCGTAACTATGGTTTTTTTTGTGTGGCCGGGCAGTTACCCCGACGGCACAACCCCCAACCTTTAGGGCCAGTTCCTCTTTTGTAACCCCTAGGACAAGAGGTCGCACTTATAAGTTTGGCAGGTTGAGCTCGGGTGAACTACAACCAGTACCCGATGGCTACCACTTGGAGGTAAAATAAGCACAATTGGTGTGTAGGGAAAGTTGCAACACTGGGCATCGCCAGGTTGACGCCAGTCAGTGCCTACCCGATTCTCACAGAACCCAGCCATCACACATCAGAGGCAGCTTCTCTAATGGCGTTTTGACAACGGTTCCACTGCTCGTAGATTCTTTCGCCTGGCAGGATTGGACTCTCTGAGAGCTTCTGGGAGACTAGATCGGAGAAGTTCCCAGCGGTCGATTGCGATTGTAGCTTTCCAACGTCAAACTGTTTTTGTCTTGCTCTACTACGTTGTACAATCGATATCCAAGTTCGGACCTTGGCTACAACAAGGTAATGATCCGAGTCGATGTTGGCACCTAGGAACGTTCGGACATCGAGGACACTAGAGGAGTGTCTGACGTCGATCGCAATGTGATCAATCTGGTTGTTAGTTGATCAGGGGACCGCCAGGTCCCTTTGGGAATGTTGAGGTGAGGGAACTGCGTGCTGGCTACAGTGAGGTTTCGCCCCGTCACGAAGTCCAACAGCCTGAGTCCATTGGCGGACGTGTTGTCGTGTAGGCTGTGTTTTTCTACGACTCTAGCAAAGATTTCTTCCTTGCCCAGTTTTGCATTAAAAACTCCTAGAACGAACTTGGTGTCGTAGCTGGGGCATTGATCGTATGTTCGTTCTAGGAGATCATATAAGTCATCCTTGCAATCATCGTCTTTGTCCTTCGTTGGGGCGTGGGCGCAAATTAGGCTGATGTTGCCGAATGTTGCCTTGATCCAGATTGTTTTGAGGCGTTCGCTTATGTATCTAAAGCTTAAGACTTCTTGCCTTGCCTACCTGTCTTCGCTTTTTGCCGTAATATATGTCGCAGTTTTTCATCATCTTAAATCAATCAATAAAATTATATGACTTAAAAAAACATTACAGATCGGCCTGGCATACTGAAGTTCCCTTGGAGCTTTCATAGAAAAATTAAAGGTAAACCAACGCAATGCAAAAATTGTCAGATATACAGTCAAGGTGAGCGCAACTGTCACGTTAAGACATACTGTGGAAATCCGTCCGATTCAGCACAAGACTGTCGAATGCAGCAACCAAAGTTCAGTCAAGTGTGCGAACTGCAATGGTGACCATAAAGCAAACGATATCAAGTGTCTGAGTAGAGTAAAAGAGTTGGAGCCTAAAAGCAACCTGCTCAACCGCAACAACCATTCTCGTCAGCAAAAAGCACTTAATTCTTAACTTAACTCTGTTCCAGTACAGAAACAAATAAATATTTCATCCATGAAGGATTTTTCGACTCTTTCGCACCCAAGATCAATTGTACGAAGAAATCCACAATTGGATATCATTAGCGAACACATTGGAAGGTCACACCCGCCGTTCAAGAGGTTTAATCGGCAGCAACGAAAACCTTCTTTCCATGGAAGAATTGAATGAATTAGTCTTCTTGTAAATCCAAATCAGATCAATTTCAAGTTATCGCACAATTAGCTTGTAAATTTATGTATTCAAATGATGATAGATAATAACAGAAATTTAAACATTCTAACATGGAATGCTATTGCTTATTATTAAAACACATCTTATAGAAAATTTGGTATTGAAGTTCAATAAGTGGATTATAAGGCAGATAAAGTATATTGTGTATATTTTCCTGATGGCGGTATCACAAATGCAAAGAAGAACACATTAAGGAAAGATAAATCTTTTTAAGATAGAAAGATCTTTTATTTCGCATAATATTGATGACATAAGTATTGTTACCGCACATTTTACAGATTAGAGATATGATATTGTAATATCTTTCTTCTATAATATTTCACAAGTAATTATGCAAAGTTGTGTTTTTCAAAATAATATGATTTTACTTTGGAGGAAAATACGAAAAAAATCAGCAAAAGTATACAGATAAGTGAACAATATAATTTTAGTAAACATACAAGTTTACAATAAGTAAAATAATAAATAAATAAATAAATAAATCTTCTTCTTTGTGTGACACCTAAGTAGGCTCATGTTCGTGGTTGACTCTTCTCTTCCAGAACATGTCAACACAAACATGATCAAAGATCGCACCCGCTTTACTTCCGCTTTTTTCATCCGCTTTCGAGATTGTCTATGCCTCCGCGCCGTATAGCAGGACTGGGATGATTAGTGGCTTATATCATTTTATTCATTTCACTACATGTTTATTTAAAATTCATAACAGGCTTACGTACTAGACAAAAATGCTTAAAACTATTTGGACGTACATGTTTCTACACTCTAACTTACTGGCCCTCGGCGGGCACTCTAAGCTAAACTTATCTTATGCTTAATCTATTGCCTTTCGACCTGATCTTACATTTCATATGTTTATAGACTTCATTATTATTATGTGTACTACTTATTATTAAGAAAAATGTTTAAAAAAAAACTTAATTTAGGAACGATTTTTTTAGTCAAAACTTAAATGCTAACTTACATACTACCTTAAAATAACTTAAAACTACCTTAACTAAACATACACACATTTATACATGGGCGTATAAAACTATACGTGTACCTAACCTATGTTTGTATACTAAGAGTGCTTTTTTTTTTTTTTTCATGTACATGTATGTGTATAACTTACACCTATCTTACACTAAGTCTGTAAGTCGGCCATAGGCAGCTGGATAAAATCCCGCTGCAAGACGCTGACCGACTACTCCTTTTGAGGTGATCTGTACTGCCCATTTTAACCTGGGTCTAAAGGGTTCGACGAGGGAGTTCCGTCTCTCAGCTACGGAAAACTTTCGATGTTGAACCGCAACATCTCTCTTATCCCGACTCGACACCGCCATACTGAAGCGGAGGAGATCTCCCTCAGCTCGTTGTGCGACGGAACGGTCGTGGTTGAGTCGCCCATCCACAGTTAAACGGGCGATGTGAAAGAGGAGCGGTACCACATTTATGTCTTGTATGAGACCTTGCCTATCGAAATGGAGAAATGCTTCTGGTGGGACGAAGCCAGTTTGACGTACCCTTTCGTGGTACTGTGAATTGGGGTAGTAAGCCCCAGAGATCAAGTTATTAGCCGAGTTCATCACTCTCGCAGTGTGACCGCGAATCAACTTTACTAGGAAATTGTCCACTCGTATCAGGTTAGCCCCGTTGTATAAGACCTCATTGGGGTATAATTTTCTGTACTGGGACTCTGGTGTTCTGTAAAGGCGAAGCCAAGCCCTTAGACAAGCCCTCTCAAACACCCGAAACTTTTCCATCAAGCTTTCACTCACGTTGAACCACACGGGACAGCCATAGGTGAGTATTGGCCGTATGAGGGCCATGTAGCAGATTACTTTTACCCTTACATCGAGTTGGCCGTTGTTAAACAGTCTCTTTGTAAGGGCGAAAGCGAATCGGTCCCAGGCTAGAGCAGCATCTACATGTTTGTTAAAATATAGATACTGATCTAGCCAGATCCCCAGGTATCCGACAACAATCCTTTGCGCCAGTGGTTGCCCTTGGCGTCCAACAATTAAGAACTTTCGCCAATTCTTTTTTGTATCCGCCGAGGCTTTATACAACGGAGTCCTGAACAGAATGGTTTCCGACTTCTGAAAGTTGATATTCAACTTCCAGTTATCGCAATCTCTCATGAATGAGTCGAAGTCACCCTGCGTGAGACTGGTGATGTCCTCGATCTTTTTGCCTGATCTGTACACGATCAAGTCATCGGCATACGCAATTGCGTGCAGAAGAGAACTTATTAGATCGCTCAAGAAAATGTTGAACAGGATCGGCGAATTAACGGCACACTGTTCGAGACCATTTTTAATTTCAAAAATACCTGTAGAGGTCACGTTGCCATTCTTGACTACGAACTGCCTACTGGTAAGCATGTTATACAGCAGGTACAGCAGTGGTTTACTAATGCCTAGCCGATTGAGCTTGTTGTAAAGTCCTTCTAACCAAACGGTGTCGAAGGCCTTCTCCAGGTCAATCAAACAGGCACCTGTACATTGTTTCTTGCTCTTGTTCCATTGTGAGGATTGTGTACATAGTGACCACTTCCAGAGGAAGATGTATTAGCACAATGTTGGAGATCCCGTCGATTCCAACTGCAATAAACGGGGGATAACCTTCGTCGGCGATGACATTGTCTGCCATGTTTTCGTCATTGAACTGGACAAAGCCGTTGTTCTCAGATCGCCATTACTGCCGATCTTCTCGAAGTTGAGAGTGGCTAGCTTGCACGCTGTTCTCCAGGTCGTGGTTCGGGCGAACACACACGTTTACCTTGTACACTTCTTGGAAAACTGCGCCTAGTACTTCAACTTTTTCTTGCGGATCTTCGACCACAAAGAAGTCATCGTCGAGAACGGCGTTATTGGAGTCAATACCTGCTGTAGTCAGTATCTGTTCATTGTCCGTCGTCCTGGAAAGCTTAAGACACAGAAGATCCCTATTTTTTCTTCGAAAGAATTTGTTGATTTGTGGGAACATACTCGCTAACAGCCCGAATCTTGTTGTTCCAGTACGTGTTTACAGAAACTCTGTAATTCTGCACAATTAACGTCTGTACATTCTTACTAAGCGATTTCAGTGTCCTTACTTCCTCGCTGCGTCTGTCAGTAAGCCGCCTGTATAAGGTTTTTAATCTTGACAGGAGTCTACTTTTTTGTTGGTGAAGTGCGTCAATTGTCGCATTGCGGTACAAGTTTTCGTTGTTAGTTCGTGTATACCGTAGTATCGTACTGTCCATAGTTCGTTTTATTGTCTCGTCCAATTGTATAAGATACATGTCAATCTCTTCATTTGACAGGTTTCTATTTTACGGAATGTGGAGCGCATTCGAAGAGAGTGCTCAAGTCATTTGTCGGGAGAAGCGTGGCCAGCGCACCCTACTGTAATTGGAGGTATGCGTTTGAACAAACTATCCTAATTCCGCAATGTCTTTAGAGATCTTGAATTCGGCACTGAGTCTGCAATGGTCACTGAGATACACGAAAGTGTTCAAACAGTTTACGGTTTGTGCGTTTGTGTCTGTCAGCTGCAGTCTTGCGTCAAGAAGCAGGAGATCCAAGAACGAGCCGCTTCTGGGGAAGGACGAGATCTTTGTTGCTTTCAGATCGAGTCTATACTCGACACTGTGCAAGCAAAACCAGCTGTAAAGCAGGTCCACTCTGTCGTTGGAATCTGTGTTTCCCCAATATCCATGACGGGCACTTAAGTCCCCGGCCAAAATGAAATAGTTCTTCTCCGAGTCCAGACTTAGACATCGAAAAAGTGCATTGAGCTCTGGAGCTGAAGGAGCCGGAGGAGTAGACCGACACCGCAAAAAGCTTCCTCCCGCTACGAAGAGAATTGCAAACGATGCAGGCCTCCAACACCTGAAACCGTCGCATATCACTACTATACACTACTTTATGTTTAATGCTATTTTTTATGAAGATCGCAACACCGCCTCCACCATTGGAGTTGGGTCGGTCTCTTCTAATAACATTTTATTTGCTGTGCTCCAATATGCCTCTCTGGGTTAGCTTGGTTTCGCTAATCAGACATAGCTCTGGGCTTTGGTCGTCCAACAGTCTATAGAGCTCGTTCTTTCGAGGGATCCCTATCAATGAATTTGCATTCACTGCAAGAATCTTAAAAGTACTCCCCGTCTGCGCAGCCATTAGGACCGGTGACGTGCTGGGTTCTGCAGGAGCACCAGAATTTTGTCAACCTGCTCCTCTAACCGATCCATACACCTTTCGATTGATGATTTCCAATCGGGCGTTGGATCGTGTGCTTTTGGCACTGAGGGTTGCGGTACCTTTGGTACTTGCTGCTTTTCCGTTCTCCTTTGACCTGACGCCATTTGGGGTCACTTCAGGGGTGACGGGTATGGCTGGCCCGAGTGGATTTTTCACTTGGGGCTACTTTTGCAGAACCACTTTTGCCTTCCGCTCCTGAAACTTAGGGCAACCCCGATAGTTAGCGGGGTTCTCCGCGTTCCCGCAGAGTACGCATTTGAGCCGACATCTGTCAGCTGCTCTGTCTTGCCCCAGAGGGCAATTCTCCGAAATGTGGTTCTCGCTGCACTTTACGCATCGGGGCTGCATTTGGCAGTTCGACGCGGCGTGCCCGAACCTTTGACAGCGAACGCATTGGAGAATGCCATCGCTCCTATATATACTTTCCCAGATGCAATCCCAGTCATCCAATTTCTTGATGTCATTTAGATTACAGTCATTTGTACAATATAAAAGGGCAATTTCCGCCCCTCCCTCTTAGCCTTTGCTGTGGTGAAGGGCTTGACCCCGACGATCTCGACACCATCGCACACTTGCTCTCTGAGCAGTTGGAAAACCTTCTCCGCTCCTAGGGGCACACCTAACTTCAGCAAAATTGTCTGAAGTTTTTCTCCCTTTGGGGTAAAGGAGAAGAACTCCGTCGACGAACGCTTTAGACACGTCCGAAGAACACTATACTGTCTTGCAGCGGATAGTATACTTACCGGCGCCTTTATTTTTTCTTATGCTAAAGTTACCACTACCTATGGCTCTCTTACATACCTGTGCAGTTGTAGAATGTCTGCCTTGAAGACATTTATCGACGGCACTTTTCCTTTTTTAGTTGGCTACTGCTGTTGTTGTTGCGCTGCTGGCTGCTGTTGTTGTTGCGCTGCTGTATGTTGCTGCTGAACTGGTTTTTTTTTTGTTGTTGCCTTAGAGGCTGTGCTGACTTCTGCTGTTGCTGCTTCTTTTGCAGTATTGCAGTTTGTTGTTGTTGGTGCTGCATTTGCGGCTGCTCTCGGTCAGTCAACTGCTGTTGTTGTTGTACGACCCGTCGAGCCCGTTCTTCCTCCTCTTCCTTCTCTCTTCTCGCAAGAGTGCTTTCACGGAGTTTTTTGATCTCCTCGAGGAGTTTCAAAAAACCAACAAACTTCCTTCTCTCTTCTCGCAAGAGTGCTTTCACGGAGTTTTTTGATCTCCTCGAGGAGTTTCTTTGTTTCCTCCCTCAGATCCGAGACCCTCTCTTTTTTCGACCGAATGATGGCCTCTATTTCTTCCTATTCAGAATCGGAGGGGACCGATTCGAAGCTGTTGCTGCTTACCGTGAATCGCCCCTCTTCTCCATCTGAAACATACGAGTGCCCGTCGTCTTCAGCATCGTCTTCAGCAGATGACGTGTACACCGTACTTTTCTCCTGATCTGGTGACGCATTGGTGTTACGTCGCTTGGAAGTGTTGGAGGTCTGTTTCTTCCTCCTCTTCTTCGTTGCGCCGTCTAGCGGCACCGTTGGTTGGTGGCGTGATTCTACCACCGGTTGAATATTTTCACAGCCCGCATTGTCGCGAGCGGTCTTCCCGTTCTCCACCATTCCTTGCACTCACTACCTATGCCAGTGCAGTTTGTTGGTTTAGTGAAAGTGAAAAATGAAAAAAAAGGGGCGGTGCTCGTCTAACGTTGAATTGTTCAATTTTAGTTTTACAAACAGAAAGCTTAGTCACCATTTCCATGGCAAGAGATTTTAATTCCTCCAGGCCTCTTGAGCTATTTTGAATGTTTACTGAATTTTCTCTGTTTTAATTACTATCCAAATTCTGTCTACGGTTGGTATTTTGCTGATTGAATGTTTGTCTATGCTGTTAATAACCTTGGGCTGGGTTAATTGATTGAGGAACAAGGTTATGACTGGGAAAATATTTCGAATTATATTTCTTAATATTGTGCATTTTGTTTTCTCTATTTTAACCTTAATCAATAAGGCAAAGGCTATCCGTAAGCTTGTACAATTCCTGTTTAAGACAACCGACGCTTTTTATTATACTTGTTTCATTTTTTTTTGGCTAAACCCTGTTGGTTTACTTGGGTCAAATTCATATTTCTGGTTTAATTTAACTATTATATTTCTTTATACAATAAAATATTTACTTACATTATAGTTTCCTGTGGAGAAGACTTTGTGATACAGTTGGTGGTAAGATAGCTGAGCTCAAAGTTCCTTACTAATGCCGATATTTGTCGAATAACGTCCTTACGGACGAGTGGTTTGGTTAAACCAAGTTGAAAAACAAAAAGTTTTCTTAGTAATTTAAAATTGAATATCAAATTTCTGTCAAGAATAGCAAAAAAACGAAATGTATGCCGAGAGGCAAAGATAAATGGGATTCGATTTATTAGAGATATTAGATTATTAGAGTACCCGAAGGAGTCATTTGGTTGGCATTAATTTCAATAAGTTATTGATAAGTTAATTAAGCTAGTTTTAAGTACTTTTGTAATAAAAACTAAATTACAACATCATTAATCGAATACGATTGATTGATCTGTGGACCGCCAGGTCCCTTTAAGTATTTTGAGGTGTGCGAGCTATATAGAGGTTATGGCACATGACAGAGTCAACCAGCCTTGGTCCGTTACTGGACGTGGTGTCGTGCAGGCTGTGTTTTCCGATGACTTAGCCTTGAAATCTCCTAGAACGATCTTGGCGTCGAGGCATTGATCGTATGTTGTCTCTAGGAGATCAAAGAAGTCATCCTTGCTTCTCTGTTGTCTCTGGGCGCAAATCAGGCTGATCTTCCCGATTTTCGCCTTGATGCGGATTGTTATGAGGCTTTTTACCAAGTCAAATTTAACAGCATTTTCAGAAGTTTATTTGGAGATACTTGCAATCTTTTTATGTGACATTTCGAACAGTTACCCCATACTTGGCACTTCTATAGCATAATGGCTTGAAAAATCACCTTATAAATATTGCTTTTATTTTCAAGTGAAAGTACCGATTTCCTATTTATAAATGGGCACAGTATTATCGTTGCTACCCTAACCTTTTAAACTGTTTTACTAATGTGATCATTAAAAGTTAGTTTCATGTCTAGACTTGAAAAACATTAGGTCAGAAACACCGCTGTTTACTTGGACTACGAAACGACGACGAGTTAAGAAACCTTGGACAATTACATATATAAGGAGGAAACCGGAAGTGTATCAATTTGTACAAAAGTCCATCGTGCCAGACAGTATCAAATGCTTTCTCCATGTCAAGTATGGTAGAACCATTCCAGTTGATTTGCCTATAGCACGATCTGACTTAATGTGATTGCAGATTCTTAATAATTGATGGGTGGAGATGTGGTGTGCCCTACGTCCAAATTTTTCATTGGGGCATATATTGTTTTCAGAAATATGTCTTAAAATTATTTCTATAAGAACTTTCTCAAAAACTTTGCCAAGGTTACTAAGCAAACTTATGTATAGCGATATCTAGACTGAAGTCTAACAAAGCTGCTGGAGCGGACGGATTGTCCGCGGAACTATTTAAAGCAGTAGACCTGGTTGGGCGCATGCACCAGCTCATCTGTAAGATATGGCCGGAGGAAAGCATGCCCGATGAGTGGAATCTCAGCGTCGTTTGTCCGGTCCACCCCTTTGACTGCGCCAACTATCGAGGGATCAGCCTCCTTAACATCGTCTACAAGATAATCTCTGCCGTTTTGTGTGAACGCCTGAAACCCTTTGTCAACAAACTGATAGGTCCTTATCAGTGCAGTTTCAGGCCAGGAAAGTCTACAATAGACCAAATATTTACACTTCAGCAGATCCTGGAAAAGACTCAAGAGACACCCACCACCTATTTGTCGATTTCAAGGCCGCATGAGACGAGCTATACAGTGCCATATCTAGTTTTGACATTTCTGCCAAACTCGTCAGGTTGTGCAGGATGACGATGGAGAGCTCTCGCTGCTCTATCAAGGTCGGTAACGAACTCACCGAGACCGTCAATGTCAAAAAAGGTTTTAGGCAAAGCGACACGCTGTCATGTGACTTCCTTAACATCATACTTGAGAAGATCGTGCAAAAAAAAAGTCCGTTCAACTGCTTGCTTACGCGGACGACAATTGACGTGATTGGACGAACACAGCGATCCGTCAATGAGGCGTTTGCTGGCATTGAAGCTTAAGCGGCTAAAATGGGTCTAGCGATAAACCAGGGCAAAACAAAGTACATGCTGTCATCACGAAAGGACGTACAACATCGACGTCTCGGACAGAGCGTCATATTGGGTAGCAGAAACTTTGAGGTAGTCAAGGACTTCGTCTACCTAGGCTCCGGAGTAAATAGGGACAACAACACCAGTACCTAGATCAAGCGTAGAATTACTCTTGCCAATCGCTGCTTCTCTGGGCTCAAGAGGCAAATGAGTAACAGGGCCATCTCTCGAAACACCAAATTGACCTTGTATAAAACCCTGATCATCCCAGTCCTGCTCTATGTCACAGAGACATGGACGCTATTGAAAGCGGATGAAGAAGCTCTTAGTTGTTTTAAGAGAAAAGTTCTGCGTACGATCTTTGGTCGTGTTTGCGTTGCTGGCGTTTGGAAGAGAAGGTTCAACCACTAACTATACGGGCTGTACAGCGGCATGCACCTGGATAAGCGTCTTCGGATCCAACGCTTAAGATGGCTAGGTCATGTAGAGCGGATGGACCGGCCCGAAGAGTCTCCAACACCGAGCCATTGAGATAGCGCAACAGAGGACGTCCTCGCACTAGATGGTGCACACAAGTAGAAAACCAACTTGGTGTGCGCAGATGGAGGCAGCTGGCTGGAGAGGCATGTTGGTTGAGGCCCAGGTCCACACCGGACTGTAGCGCCAATCAAAGAAAAAGAACAACATGGCGACACTGGGTGAGAGACGACTCCACGATGAGAGTGCGAGAAGCTTAGCATTCTGAAGTAGTGTTTGTAGTGTGAGGACGAGTGAACTCAAGATTAATAAAGAAGTTGATTGTTAAAATAGTAAATATTATTTGTTTACAAAATCAGAAGTGGGACTACCCAAAACTAGTAGGGAATTAAACTTACTAGGGAATTAAAATATAGCAAACAACATTTAAGATACCTACAGAGAAAAAATTAAAAAAAATTGAGGGAAGGCAATCATAATATGTAAGTTTGTTAAAATTGTATTGTTGTAGAGGAGAGTGACTTCGTTTGGTAAAGTGAATCAGAAGTTCTGCATATCATCTATTGCCATATTATTCGGTTATCGTACCAAAGCCAGGAGCCGCATGGTTTAGTGGAACTTGGAATTACGGTAGATGTAATGATGAATTTTGAGTACGTGACGAGATGAAGTGGAAACGAATCTTGTAAGTGAAGGGTTTGCGATGAATACAGTGCTTGAGTTGCGTTATTATGGCATAGATGAGATCGTTGAGAGATTGCAATATCAGCGTCACACAGAAGTTTGTCCGTATTCAGTATAGAAAATCTTATGTTGACACAACTGCAGGTCGACCTCAAACTAACGAATATTCCCATCACGGAAACGGACTCGGAAACGGCCATAGGTAACTGGATAAAATCCGCTACAAGACACTGCTCGACTACTCCCTTGAAGGAGATCTGTACCATTCTACCCCGGGTGCAAAGGGTTCAACGAGGGAGTTCCCTCTTCACTCGTATTAGGTTTGCCCTGTTGTATAAGACCTCATTGGAGTAGAATCTTATGTATTGGGTGTTCTGTAGAGGCGAAGGCAAGCCCTAAGACAAGTCCTCTCAAACACCCGAATTTCTTCCATCCATTTTGCATTTACGTTGAACCAAACGGGATAGCAATAGGTAAGCATTGGCCGTATGAGGGCCATGTAGCAGATTACCTTCACCCTCGCATGGAGTTGGCTGTTGTAAAACAGTATCTTTGTAAGAGCAAAAACCCTCGGGTCCAGGCCAGAGCAGCATTTACGTGTTGAAAAACAAATGCTTAAAGATAAAATATAACAGGATGGCCGCGTATATCGAAAGGTTAAAGACGAACTGAGGCTGTATGTTCCGAAAGGAGTCAGAAATCGGATTTTGCGTCACAGCTATGATGAGGCACACTTTTCAGAATCGGAAACAATAAAGCATACATAGAACCAATAATAGGAACCAGGTAACTCAATATGTTAAAAAATAAATAAAAACATGTGTGGAGTGTGCCTATGTCAAAATAGAGGTTCAGCGACGAGGGGTCTTGTATCCAATCGAAAAGAAATGCGTTCCCTTTGACACAATTCACCTAGATCAATTAGGTCCGTTCGTAAAGTATGTTAAAGGTAATGCGTATTTATAGTACTCCTAGATGCATTCAAAAAATGCGTGCGTAAGTGAATGAGATGAACAAGTGGAAGACGTATTTTTTCCAAGTCCAACTTAATTCTCGAGTCTCCTATTATACACAGTTTTTAACGCTCAAGAAGTTAATTTCAGTACAGGAGGTAAATCCCGAATAGTTTATCTCGGTAGATTTAATTCACTATTTTTTTCGCAATGCCTCTCAAAACAATACGTATGCACTCACAACAACAACAACAATGAAAGCCATTGTCATCCAACGAAAACGACTACTCTCTCATCGAGTTAGTGAACAACACTTTGCGAACATCGCTGACAAACTCTGGGTTCGTATTGAAATCAAAATCGAGAAATGAGTTGAGCGTAGATTCCATGGAGAGAAAGCAAATATGATCTGATGCTGTTATTGTGGGAGTACCCGAAATTCCGAACGAGAACCTGTATACTCTTGGCACTATTTGTTCCACAATAAATATCCCGCCTCCTAAGCTGAATAAGATTTTTAGAGAGAAGCCACGCCTATCAAACACCAATCAGCCGGCTGATGCCAGTTTAATTGTGTAGCTATCGGATAAGCGAGAAAGACAACATCTGATTCTGTGCCTCTGTTTCTGGTCGCCGTCATTGCTCGACGTCATCTTCACCGTAGATCAGAGCTTAATGAAAGCGTATTGTCAGCTTTCTGTGCCTGTGTTTCTGTACTATCATCTTGTATTTTCCAGTTACAAGAGACCTTACATCATCACGGCCGTACTACCGCACGACAGGTACCAGGTATCAGATACGCCGTATGTACCTATCTCGGTCTTAGCTCCACCGGGAAACTAAAAGTACTAATTACAAGAAGTTGACTCTCAAAAAGGACAATTTTTGGATGTCATCGGCTCATGCGAAAACCAATTAAACTAAGACAAAAGAGGAAAGTTCTTACTCTACAAGCAACTCATTCTGCAAATCATAGCGTGACCAAATCCAGTTTAGGAAAGCCTTCGAACATCGGGAGGAAGATACTCTGAATATGCACCAGTCTTCCATTTTTTGCTTTGAGAAGACATGATTTATTTTATTGAGGTCATAACAATGAATCCTATGAGGCAGGGGCTTATGTACATAGGGCAAATTTGACTGCAACCAACCTGGTAGGATGCCAGCACGGTCCCTGCTTGTGCATAAGTCAAGTTGACATACAGCCTCCTCGTGGCGCCCCTGGATAGCCATCACAACAACCGTCGTGTGGTGAACTACTGTATGCAGCGATCCCCCTCTGCCCGAGGGTCAAATAATGGGCCTGGCCTACCAGTTGTAGGTTGTGCGTGAGGTTAACTCCCTCACCACATAAAAAAAAAAAAACGGTTACGAGCCGACAACAGGCCTCGGATATGGACGGATTCAAAGTTGACGACCCCAGCAAACGATCAAAGGACAATGATTTTCCGTTCTGCACGTGGACTGTGAGGTCCCTGAACAGACCACGTGCAGCCGAAGAACTCGCGGAGGCCCTGGACTGCAGATGTCACCGCCATCAAGGAGATGTGATGGGATGGGCCGGGCAAAAGGAAGATGAGAAACTGCGACATCTACTACGGTGATTGCTACAAAGAGGGAAGACAACCCCTTTTTGGATGCGGATTCGTTGTTCGAGGCAGACTTAGGCAAAAAGTATTTAGCTTTGATGAAACTCTCTGAAAGTTCGACGCTGCCTGCACATTCAATAGAAGAAGAATGGAAACGTTGTCAAAAAGCCATCAAAGAAGCTGTCACTGATGTGCTGAGTTTCACGACACCACCCAGAAGGAACCCATGGTTTGACGACGAGTACACACAGGTACATGCAGCCAAGCAGGAGGCCAACAAGGCAACGCTGCATCGAACAACGAGAGCTGTTCGTGAGCTCTACGAACAGAAGAGAAGGGAAGAGCACCGGCTTCTCAGAAAGAAAAAGAAAGAGCATGAGAAGCGCGCGGTCGTGGAGATGGAGAGGTGTTACGACAGGAAGGAGGTCCGAAAGTTCTACCAAAAAACAAGTATCAGGAAGATATAGACCTCGGACCGAAGCCTGCAGGGACGAAAATGGACAACTAGTAGTAGAATCGCAGTCGATGCTGAGAATTTGGAAAAAATCATTTCTGTAGATTGTTAAACGGCGATGACGACACAAATTTCGCTGTCAGACAGAATGATTCACTCAATTTGGACGATGATGAACACGAATTCCGTCCCCCAGACTTAGACGAAGTCAAGATAGCGATATCTAGACTGAAGTCGAACAAAGCTGCGTGAGCGGACGGATTGTCCACGGAACTGTTTAAGGCAGCTGGAGATTACCTGGTTGGGCGTTTTGTGTGAACGCCTGAAATCCTTTGTCAACAACCTGATAGGTCCTTATCAGTTCGGTTTCAGGCCAGGAAAGTCCACAATAGGCTAAATATTTACACTTCGGCAGATCTTAGAAAAGACTCAAGAGATGCAGATCGACACTCACCACCTATTTGTCGATTTCAAGGCCGCATATGACAGCGTGCATAGAGACGAGCTATACAGCGCCATGTTTAGTTTTGACATTCCTGCCAAACTCGTCAGGTTGTGCAGGATGACGATGGAGAACTCTCGCTGCTCCATCAAGGTCGGTAACGAACTCACCGAGACCTTGACAAGGCACGATCTTCCAAAAGTCCGTTCAACTGCTTGCTTACGCGGACGACATTGACGTGATTGGACGAACACAGCGAGTAGTCAATAAGGCGTTTGCTGGCATTGAAGTGGAAGCGGCTAAAATGGGTCTAGCGATAAACCAGGAAAAAACAAAGTACATGCTGTCATCACGGAAGGACGTACAACATCGACGTCTAGGACAGAGCGTCAAATTGGGTAGCAGAAACTTTGAGGTAGTCAAGGACTTCGTCTACCTAGGCTCTGGAGTAAATAGGGACAACAACACCAGTACCCAGATCAAGCGTAGAATTACTCTTGCCAATCCCTGCTTCTCTGGGCTCAAAAGGCAAATGAGTAACAGAGCCATCTCTCGAAACACCAAATTGACCTTGTATAAAATGCTAATTGTCCCAGTCCTGCTCTATGGCGCAGAGACATGGACGCTATCGAAAGCGGATGAAGAAGCTCTTGGTTTTTTTAAGAGAAGAGTTCTGCGTACGATCTTTGGTCTTGTTTGCGTTGATGGCGTTTGGAAGAGAAGGTTCAACCACGAACTGTACGGGCTGTACAGCGGCATGCACCTAGTTGAGCGTCTTCGGATCCAACGCTTAAGATGGCTAGGTCATGTAGAGCGGATGGGCACCACCTCTTCGGCCCGAAGAGTTTTCGACACCGAGCCATTGGGACAGCGCAACAGAGGACGTACTCGCACTTGATGGCACACAAGTAGAAAAGGACCTCAACCAACTTGGTGTGCGCAGATGGAGGCAGCTGGAAAGATCGTGCTAGCTGAAGAGGCATGTTGGTTGAGGCCCAGGTCCACTCCGGACTGTAGCGCCAATCAAAGAAGAAGAACAATGAATCCTCTATATACGTTTTGATTCAATATATTCCGATATTTATCTGATGTATCTAGGTGAACGCAATAAATACTGTCTTTCAGACTCACACTTTGCTCACTTGTAAACAAAATTCCAAAATAAACTAAACTGCTTTGGCCGCAGTTCCGATATTCATATCAGCCAAAAAACTTTGTCGCTACTGACTGATTTTCAGTCAGTTCTATGTACAGGAACTTATTTACTCCATTGACTTTGGTGGTGGTGTTGGTTTGAGAGTAGCGTTGGTGCACTATTATTTCTAGCAGATGGCGCTTTAGGTTGGTTTGTGTTCTCGTCACACTACCCTCTACCTAAACTTGTTCGCCTAGAACTATGCCCCGTGTACAGTGCCAGTCGGTCTAGATTTGCGACTTTCATTTTTGCTCTGCTGCTGGCATTCATTTTATCAACTTGTACGGCCTCTTCCAATGTGTCTGTAGCTTGAATGATAGTGCTTTCTCCTGTTGTCGATTGTGAAGAAACACCAATTGTCCCTCTTCAAAGCCTCCAAAATTTGCTCTGATGACATACCATGGCTTCATTTTGTCGCTTTTGAGCGTAGGCATTTTGTCGTAGGCACCCGCATGTCTCGATGAATCTGGTCCAGACATTCTTTGAGGGGTGACAACTCTTCTACCATTGGCGATACGCCAAACCTCTGGTCTACTGGAAACCTTAAGCGCTATCCGAAAATTGCCTTTAACGTGATGTTGATGTCGTGTCGTGGATAGCAGACCGGTATGCCGTAAGAGAGACTGTTATTTGTTTGTCCCAGTTACGTTGATTAATGTCGACCACTTTCCTTGGATACTCCTCAATTGTTCGCTTGAACCTCTCCATAATACCGTCCGGCTGTGGATGCAACAGTATAGTCCGTCGTTCGCTTGGTAGTCGTCGTACTAATCGGTCGTGTTCTCTCTTAAATCTGAAAACATTTCCACTACACGTCTAAGAACTGACTCAGGAGTGGACGTATTCCTCTCCTCGCTAAACAATTCGGCTGGTAGTTTGAAGGTGCCTTAATTGACCAAAATGAATTCCACGGGTACTATTACCAATGTCTCGATTTAGACAATGATCTAGACGCGGATGAAAGTGCTAAAGTTAGTGAAATATCAAACCCCAAACAAAACAAATTGTGCCACCTATGGCAGTGTTAAAAACAACAAGTGAAATGTTACGCGAAATCTTAAAAAAAACTAAGCATTGAAGACTATTTACTGAGAAATATTTCGTTAAGGCAAACAATTGCCTGCCAATCGCTCCAGTTGCTTGAACAAGCCAGAAGTGAACTTTCAAAACATAATTTGCAATTCTTCACGCATGAACGTAAGGACTCGAGACCACTTAAGGTAGTTTTGTCCGGAACTTAAAGATCTTGGAATCAAATGCATCGATATCAAGCCGATTCGAATTAAAAGAAAATCTGCTGACAACCGTCACATATACATCGTACACATTGAGATACAATCAATAAAGCTACAAGAAACTACGCTAACATATTTAATACAGTGGTACGTTGGGACTATAAAAAACAAATTCCGGACAGAGTGACCCAGTGTAATAATTGTCAACTCTATGGGCATGGATCCATTCATTCAAATGTGCAAGGTTCTTGCGCGAACTGTTCAGGTAGGCATAAAGCCACCGACTGCAAAATGCACCAATTCCAATGGTCCCCATAAATCATCTAATCCGTCATGTGTTAGCCGCAAACAGTTTCTTGACATTCGTCAAAAACTGCCATCGCGTATCTCTCTAAAAACTCACTCCCCACGTAATCGATCGTCGCTCTCTCATTGATTTTCCCGAACTGCCAAAGCCGAACCTTCTGCGGCAGCCAAGGCAAAACATTGCGCCAACACCACCACAAGCGCCGGGAACATTGCCTCGTACTCAAGTCAGCCGGAGACATACTCAACATCATCAAGAGCACACAGCCGACACCTCCACATTGAAATCTACAAACAAAGATCTTTTCCCTTTTGATGTTATCAATACTCTTTTAGGAGAAGTAATCTCTCAATTAGGTTCTTAACGCTCCAAAGCAGAGCAATTTTAAATAATTACCTCTTTGGCAATTAAATGTTTGTACTCTCTATGACTTATAAGTTTCTCCTTATTGTAAATTGGAATACAAGGAGCATCCTTGGTAAACAAATTGAATTCTTTGGTTTTCTCTTAAAAGAAAAAGCTGGCATTGCACTAGTCACAGAAATATGGCTTAAAACAGATCAAACTTTGCATCATACTTATTTTACTATCTATCGCATAGACAGACAAGACACAAGTAGAGGTGGTGTTGCCACCCTCCCTAGTTTTCACCTAAGAGTAATAGAAGCTATTGGCATTGAAGTTTTTCTGTCCGATAACACAGCACTGAGTATCCTTTCTGCCTATTTCCCAGGAGGAAATAGTTCCGTATGTAAAAGGACTCATTTCAATTCAGACTTAAATAAGTTTCTTAGATTAAGGGGTAAGATTTTAATAGGAGGTGGTCTCAACTGTCGTAACCGTTCCTGTGGTTGTCTACGTGCCAATACGTGGGGTAATATACTCTACAACTCAGTGTCAGCACATAATCGTTACGATCTACTATATCCTCCAAGCCCAACATGTGTTCCTTCACCCTCTAAAGGTAATTCCTCAGCATTGGACCTCCTTATTACCAATATTGGCAGTCTCTGCTCGAATCGTCAGACATTGAACAACTTAGGTTCAGACCACTTACCAGTAGTCATCCAAATAAATCTTGTGAGCCCTAACACAAACCTATTCCATTATAACTATTCCAAGGCAAATTGGATTACCTATAAAAATGCTGTAAACAAAGACTTAAACCTCAATCTTCATTTTTCTCAAGTCAATTCTCCAATTCAAGTTGATTACCAATCAACAATTTGGTTTCTACCATTAAACGAGCTGCTGACGCTATAGTGCGTAGGAAACGAAATGTTGATATCCAAAAAACCGTTCTTCCGGCGTAGATCCAATATTTGATTAAACTAAGAAACGTTCAGAGAAGGAAATGGATTCGTCATAGACTAGCTTGTTTTGCAGTAAATGTCAAATATTTAAACATAATGATTAGGGACGAAATTTCAAAATTTATAAATGACAGATGGAACACTCTTTTATCATCCTTCAAGACAGTAAGTCCGGAATTTTGGAAAATAACAAAAGTAATAAAAAAGAAATGTTCTAATATTTCCCCACTTAAAATAAAAAACAAACTCTATCTGACAGCATAAGAAAAAGCTGACTGCTTTGCCTCAATTTTTAGTAGCAATCATCTGTCATCTTCCCATCTTAGCGACGTCGCAACTGAACGTGTAGTAAATAGTTGACGGGTCTTATACTGCTAGATGTTGAAAAAGCAGTCGACACTGTATGGTTTGATGCATTAATTCATAAAATATTTGCAAAATTCATTTAATATAGTTGGCCAACATTTAAAGAAATGGAAAATTAAATTATATCCGGGAAAAACACAGATAGCGGTAAGTATCTGGGCATAATCCTAGATAGCAGGCTTACTTTCAGGCACCATACATCAAAAACTATCGACAAAATTAATAAAATTGTTAGAATCCTATATCCTTTCATCTGTAGAAGTTCACAGCTTAACTCTAAAAATAAGCTTATACTCTTCAAAACTATTTTCCAATCTGTTTTACTCTATGGTGTGCCTGTTAGGCACAACAGTGCCAAAACATACATAAACGACAGACAACGAACACATACTGACTACAGCAGATATTGACTCCAATAACGCCGTTCTCGACGATGACTTCTTTGTGGTCGAAAACCCACAAGAAAAATTTGAAGTACTAGGCGCAGTTTTTCAGGAAGTGTACAAGGTGAACGTGAGTTTTCGCCCGAACCACGACCTGGAAAACAGCGTGCAAGCTAGCAACTCTCAACTTCGAGAAGATCTGCAGCAATGGCGATCTGAGAACAACGGCTTTGTCCAGTTCAATGGCGAAAACATGGCAGACAATGTCATTGCCGAAGAAGGGGTTCATCGCCCGTTCATTTCGAAGGCAGAACTTCAAGCGGTCTTCGAAACATTAAAGAAGAAAAAGTCGGTTGGAATCGACGCTAAGACACCTCCCCCTGGAAGTGGAATCTGAATAATGCACATTACATGGAGCATTGAAAAACCGCGATTGTACAGCCCATAGCCAAGCGAGGAAAAGATTCTTCGAATCCGTGCAACCTCTGGTCATTTAGTCTCCTTCCGAACATCAGCAAGGTATTCGAGAAGGTGATAAATAGAGCTCTGATCAACAGGACAGACGACAAACATATAATTCCGGATAACCAATTCGGTTTCAGAGCGGGCCATGACACAATTCATGCCGCGTCGAAACTGGTGTCGGATATCCAATGGAACAAGAGCAAGAAACAATGTACGGGCGCCGGCTTGATTGACGTGGAGAAGGCCTTCGACACCGTTTGGTTAGAAGGACTTTACTATAAGCTCAATCGGCTAGGCATTAGTAAACCACTGCTGTACCTACTGCATAGCATGCTTACCGGTAGGCGGTTCGTAGTCAAGAATGGCAACGTGACCTCTACAGGTATTTTTAAAGTTCAAATGGTCTCCAACAAGGGCCGTTAATTCGCCGATCCTGTTCAACATTTTCTTGAGCGATCTGATAAGTTTTCTTCCGCACGCTATTGCGTATGCCGATGACTTGATCGTGTACAGATCAGGCAAAAAGATCGAGGACATCACCAGTCTCACGCAGGGTGACTTCGACTCAATCATGAGAGATTGCGATGACTGAAGTTGAATGTCAACCTTCAGAAGTCCAAGTCCAAAACGATGAACTCGGTTAATAACTTGATATCTGGGGCTTACTACCCCAACCCACAGTACCACTAAAGGGTACGTCACAGTGGTTTCGTCCAATCCAGAAGCATTTCTCCACGTAGACATGTGCAGTCTGTTACAAGATATGAATGCGGTACCGCTCATTTTTCACATAGCCAGATCAAATGTGGATGGGCGACTCAACTACGACCGTTCCGTTGCACAACGAGCTGAGGAGGGTCTCCTCCGGTTCAGCACAGCGGTATCGAGTCGGGACGTGCGCAATGTTGCTAAGCAACATAGAAAGTTCTGATGGCTAGGGAGCGAGGGAACTTCGTCCTCGAATCCTTTAGACCCTGGGTAGTTCAGACCCGATGCGGGTATTAGTCGGTCCCTGTCTTGCAGTGGATTGGATGAATTTTCATCATCCGAAATCCATAACTGCAACCTATAGCCGATGCAAAATGTGTAGGGCAGTTTTTGAGTTAGGATAAGGTGCATAAAAAAATAGAATAAAAAAAGAAACATTCACATGGTTACACCTGCGTGTATTGGTGTTTATGCTAATTTACATATTTTAAATACATGGGTATATACATGAGTATATTTTTATATATACATGTGTATATGTACGTATGTTTAGTTGAAGGTAGTTTTAAGGTATTTTAAGTTAGTATGTAAGTTAGAATATAGTTTTTACCTAAAAAAGTTCTGTTATTAAGTTTTTTCTTTCAAATTTTTCTTAATTTTAATTGCACTGTTTGTAAAGGAACAATCTAATTCTCTAAACACTCATTTGTTATTATATCTTTGTAATTTCTGCTACTGAATAAACCAAACTCTGAACTCTGAACTCACACGCCTAAGTCCATTCCGTTACTGACTGCTGGCATCCATCCCAGTAGAACCTCTGCTTGATCGTCTCAATCATCTTTGTGATGCCCAGATGTCCTGAACTTGATCCGTTGTGATATTCCTCCATAGCTTCGAGTATTTTCCTCTTGGGCACCACGATCAATGTCCGTGTTGTTCGGCAGTCCTCACTTTCCCAAACGCGATGCAAGCAACCATTCTGAAGTTGTAGACTTTGCACTGAGTTCAATATGTTTTGGCGATAGGACTTTCTCCTGTCATGGTCTCCCATGATGGTCTGATTCCACGTTCTACGGCTTCAATAATTTTTGACAGATCCTGTTCCTTGCGGATCTGTACCAGGACCACTATTCGTTGTTGGCTCTAATGACGGTTCTTCCTATAACTACGTTCATAGATGGTTTTTTGTGTCTGTTTTTTTCTCACAATAACCATTCATCTTTTTCCTTCTCCTAAGGTCTTGACGTCCTTTTCCGCAACTACATGCATGATTCTCAAAGACTTGCTCTCATCGACATTCAATAGTATTTCTGATTTTCTACACTTCGGAGTTCTCCGCCCAAGGTCGAAAGTGATGCCGATCCCTGTCATAAAGTCTGCGCCTTGAATCAATTAGTCCACTGTACCGGTATGAAATGAGTTTTAAAAACAAAAAAAAAAAACACGGTTTCACCAGGTCTTAGGAGCTCGTGGTACACCACACCTTTCTGGTCCCACCAAACACACAGCATTGTCTTCTTGCCGAATCGATCTGGTTTTGCAGTCGATGTTAATGGTTGTCCCGGATTAACCCATGATTTTTTCGTTTAGGATTCTTAAAATGAATTTTTCATCGCCAGTAACAATCCGATGCAAAACCGATTTTCTTACGTGTCTTTGAAGCAAAATTTCACAAGTGTTTTTTCGGGTTTCCATCTGTCTTTCATTCAAATAATGTGGCACCCATTTTCCACACTTTTGGATCTTTCCCATAGCTTTTAAACGGTCAGAAATTGTTTGTTGTGCAACATTTAACATTGCAGCCATTTCCTTTAGACTCAAAGTGTCATCTCCATCCAATATCGTTCGCAATTCGGCGTCTTCAAACTTTTTTTGTGGTCTTCCATGTTTTTCATTTCTCACATCTAAATCATTATTTCTGAACCGTTGAGACCATATTTTGCATGTTGCTTCTGTTAGAGCATAATCACCATATGCCTCGACAAGCATTCGATGCAACTCTGCAGCACTTTTCTTCAAATGAAAACAAAAAATTGATGCTTTCCGCAATCATCACTTTCTGGTACAAGATTCGACATTTTTAACACGATGGAAAAATATGATTTTGTTTGTTCATTGACTTGATGTATACTAAATATTTTTCACAGATGTCATAGCAAACAAACAAAAAAAAATAACGGCTCGTTCACAACAAATGTTCCCTATAGAGACATTTGTATCTTGGCGCTTACTTCATACCGATATCCCTATGTATATAACTGTAAATAGCCGCATCCCGTACAACGGTTTCATATCTTCCACCAGATCACTCCTTATGATCGAAGGTTTTTTTGGGGCGTGCTTAAATTGTGTTAGCAAGCTTATGCCTCGCGAAACTGGCTCCTTTTCAGTTAAATGACAGTCTGCTCCCTGAAGTCGCGTGCCATGTGTCCGACTCAGGGAGATGTTGAAGGCTATTGTTCTATCGTATGTCGTTGGCTTGAACTTGGTGGTGACGATACTGATCACTGATTGCCTGACGCTTAGAGCACGGATGTCCTTCTTCATTACGTCGACCGAAACTTTTTCGTCGAGTACTTTCACTTCCAGAAGTTCCTGCTCCAAACGATTCTGCTATTCTTGTAGAGCCTTTTTGATGTAGTGCTTCAGCGATTGCTGCACACCCTGTTGCATGTTGCATCCCGCTGTCGTCTTTTGACTGGAAACTGGAACGTTTCCGACGCTCCCTACAATCGCGTGCCATATGTCCGATTCGGTAGCAGATGAAACAACCGCCCTTAAAAATGTCCCAAGTAGGTACCAGCTCGACATTCGCTATAGGAGCTCTTAGATGTGACGCACACGCCAATCCCGAATAACCTCACTGTTACCGTCAAGTTATATTATCAACCCCGAATGTACCTACATAGGTGCCCATATCAAAATTCCTAAGCCAGATGGTAACAGATTTAGTTAGATGGTTAGTTCTTTATTGCGCATACATCACAGGGCTCAAAACCACAATTTTACAATTCAAAGATATGATAACAACAGTCTTTCATCTGTAAGATTATTATAAAACAAATATGAGTTGATAGGGTTTTCAATTTAATGAAATAACCGAAGGAAAATGCTAAAAAAACTCTACGATTTATAGAGAAATAAAAGATTGTTAAATAAATAAATATATAAATATAAATAGCGCTGTGTCAGCAATTAGTTGCGCAATAACTTGTATTTAAGACAGAGACAATAAATAATATGACTAGTGCGAATTATGAGCTCACAAGCGTATCACATTGTTTTATTTCTCTTTACTTTGTCATATTGCTATTCCCTCACCAGTGGTAAGGTGGTGATAGTGCAAAGCTAAGCATTTTGGTCCTTCGAGCTATAGTAGAATCAGTGAAGTGAAGTGAAGTGAAGTGAAGCAACAAAAAAAAATAACTTTGAGAACTGCGAACTTTGAATATTGAGACGATTCAAGACGCAAAAGCTTTGCAATCCTACCAAGATCTAGAATGGAAGGCCTTGACGAATTAGTAGAGAAAGAAAGGCAGACGGTTGAATGGATAGAGAAAGTATCCGAAAAATACACGCAGGAACCAAAGATTAGACGAACCCGGGCATTAATCCAAGAGAGGTGACCTAGCATTTCATTGGAACGAATTTAAACAATGAGACAGCGTAATAAAATTGCACAAGGACTATATCGAAAATCATTTGTACACAACATGCTGATAACTAAAACTAAACTGGAGATGAAATTAAATTAAAATCGAAGACGTTGTTCGGAAGGAAAAAATCTGCAGAAATTGTTTCAAGCCCTACCAGGATACATCAATGTGCTTTTCACTCAAACGTGTCAGATCTCCAAGCAGAAACATTATACACTACTTCACTCGGGAGAATGGCTATCAAATTTTGCAGACACAACGGAGAACACAGTGATTTTGGCAGATATGGACATCGAAGATAACACGCCGGGATTTGTATGTCGATAATCTTCTGTCTGAAGGACGGACATACGCTGGAAGATGCAATAGAAGCGCGATTTCAGATGACGAACCTAATGGCAAGTGGTAAAGACAGTCTGAATGTACACGTAACGGACAGATTTGGAAATTACTCTAGCCTGGTTAAATGGTAACCCAGGCAAATGAAAAAATTACGTAGCTAATAGAGTGGAGAAGATACTAAAAATTATAGAATCAACAAAGTGGCATCACGTAAAAGGAAAGGAGAATCCAGCGGATTGTGCATAAAGGGGAGTGCAACCGTAGTAGCTTAAACAAGAAGCTCTTTTGTGGAATGGACCGAATTGACTATCGCAAGAAAAAGTAATAGGGGATGATGACATACACCTTAAAACAGAGCTGCAGACAAAACACTTAGCGGATGCTCAGTCATTTCGGTGCGAAATGAACAACAGAACGTGTTAAAACAATAAATGTCTTATTACAGCTTATTAAAACGTCTAGCGAGAGTACTGCCGTACTGAGAGGTAATTATCAAAAATGTGTGTCGGTGAAGTATCGAACGCAACCAAACTTCTTATAAAGCATGTCCAACAAACGAACCTCAAGAAATCAAAGTTCTAAATGCTGGAAAGGAGGTCGGGAAGAATAGCAAATTACGGTGTCTCACGCCTCTCATTGATAACGACAATACGAGTAACTGGAAGATTATTAGTCAGATATTTCAAATCAATAAAAACACCCCATTATAATTCCACATAGGGGCATGCCCACAACCTTGTTAATAGATTAGGCTCAAAAGTCAACCCATTCATTCATTCATTCATTCATTCGTTTTAATTCATTTTTATTAGTCATTCATGATAAACTTACGTACTAGACAAAAATGCTTAAAACTAGTTGGACGTACAATGTTTTTATTTCTATCTTACTAGCCCTCTGCGGCACTCTAAGCTAAGCTTAATCTTATCCTATGTCTTTTGACTTAACCTAACATTCATATGATTAGTGATTAAATAATTGAATTAAACAGTACAAATTAAAATTAAGAAAAATGTGTAAGAAAAATCTTAAGAACAGAACTTTTTTAGGTAAAAACTATATTCTAACTTACATACTAACTTAAAATAACTTAAAACTACACATGTATATATAAAAATATACTCATGTATATATCTATGTAGTTAAAATATGTACATTAGCATACACACCAATACACACAAGTGTACACATGTGAATGCTTAATCTTTTTTTTTTGTTTTTTTGTTGTATTTTTTTTTTATGGTTTTTTAATTTTTTTTTTATTTTTTTTTATTTTTAATGCATCTTATCGTAACTTACAAACTGCCCTATACAATTTGCGTCGGCCATAGGTTGCAGGTACGGATTTCGGATGATGAAAATTCATCCAATCCACTGCAAGACAGTTACCGACTAATACCCACATGGGCTCTGAACTACCCAGGGTCTAAAGGATCCGAGGACGAAGTTCCCTAGCTCCCTAGCCACCAGAACTTTCTTTGTTGCATAGCAACATCGCGCACGTCTCGACTCGATACCGCTGTGCTGAACCGGAGGAGACCCTCCTCAGCTCGTTGTGCAACGGAACGGTCGTGGTTGAGAGAAAATAATCATATTTTCCATGAAAAAAGTGGGTAAAAGAGCAAAATTAATTATATGAAAAGAAGAAACTAGTTCAAATGACAGCAAAAACTTGGTTAAAGATCAAAAACTTTCAAGTTGTATATTAAATGCGGTTTTTTTTGTATAGAGAAAATAATCATATTTTCCATGAAAAAAGTGGGTAAAAGAGCAAAATAAGTTATATGAGAAGAAGAAACTAGTTAAAAAGACAGCAAAAACTTGGTTAAAGATCAAAAAATTTCAAGTTGTATAGGAAATGCGGGTTTTTTTTTTTTTCTATAGAGAAAATAAGCATATTTTCTATGAAAAAAGTGGGTAAAAGAGCAAAATAAGTTGTATGAAAAGAAGAAACTAGTTAAAATGACAGCAAAACTTGGTCAATCAAAAACTTTCAAGTTGTATAAGAAATGCGGGATTTTTTTTGTATAGAGAAAATAATCATATTTTCCATGAAAAAGGGTAAAAGAGCAAAATAAGATATATGAAAAGATGAAACTAGTTAAAAATGGCAGCAAAAACTTGGTTAAAGATCAAAAACTTATAAGTTGTATAGGAAATGCAGGTTTTTTTCTTTGTATGTAGAAAATAATCATATTTTCCATGAAAAAGTGGGTAAAAGAGCAAAATAACTTATATGAAAAGAAGAAACAAGTTAAAAATGGCAGCAAAAACTTGGTTAAAGATCAAAAACTTATAAGTTGTATAGGAAATGCGGGTTTTTTTCTTTGTATGGAGAAAATAATCATATTTTCCATGAAAAAAGTGGGTAAAAGAGCAAAATAAGTTATATGAAAAGAAGAAACTAGTTAAAATGACAGCAAAAACTTGGTTAAAGATCAACTTTCAAGTTGTATAGGAAATGCGTTTTTTTTTGTATAGAGAAAATAATCATATTTTCCATGAAAAAAGTGGATAATAGAGAGAAAATAATCATATTTTCCATGAAAAAAGTGGGTAAAAGAGCAAAATAAGTTATATGAAAAGAAGAAACTAGTTAAAATGACAGCAAAAACTTGGTTAAAGATCAAAAACTTTCAAGTTGTATAGGAAATGCGGGTTTTTTTGTATAGAGAAAATAATCATATTTTCCATGAAAAAAGTGGGTAAAAGACCAAAATAAGTTATATGAAAAGAGGAAACTAGTCAAAATGACGGCAACAACTTGGTTAAAGATCAAAAACTTTCAAGTTGCTTAGGAAATGCGGGTTTTTTTTGTATAGAGAAAATAATTATACTTTCCATGAAAAAAGTGGGTAAAAGAGCAAAATAATTCACATGAAAAGAAGAAACTAGTTAAAATGAAAGCAAAAACTTGGTTAAAGATCAAAAACTTTCAAATTGTATAGGAAATGCGGGTTTTTTTTGTATAGAGAAAATAATCATATTTTCCATGAAAAAAGTGGATAAAAGAGAGAAAATAATCATATTTTCCATGAAAAAGGTGGGTAAAAGAGCAAAACAAGTTATATGAAAAGAAGAAACTAGTTAAAATGACAGCAAAAACTTGGTTAAAGATCAAAAACTTTTAAGTTGTATAGAAAATGCGGGTTTTTTTTTGTATAGAGAAAATAATCATATTTTCCATGAAAAAAGTGAGTAAAAGAGCAAAATAGGTTATATGAAAAGAAGAAACTAGTTAAAATGACAGCAAAAACTTGGTTAAAGATCAAAAACTTTCAAGTTGTATAGGAAATGCGGGTTTTTTGTATAGAGAAAATAATCATATTTTCCATGAAAAAAGTGGATAAAAGAGCGAAATAACTTATATGAAAAGAAGAAACTAGCTAAAATGACAGCAAAAACTTGGTTAAAGATGAAAAACTTTCAAGTTGTATAGGAAATAAGTTTTTTTTTTTTTGTATAGAGAAAATAATCATATTTTCCATGAAAAAAGTGGATAAAAGAGCAAAATAAGTTATATGAAAAGAAGAAACTAGTTAAAATGGCAGAAAAAACTTGGTTAAAGATCAATAACTTTAAAGTTGTATAGGAAATGCGGGTTTTTTTGTATAAAGAAAATAATCATATTTTCCATGAAAAAGTGGGTAAAAGAGCAAAATAAGTGATATGAAAAGAAGAAACTAGTTAAAATGACAGCAAAAACTTGGTCAAAGATCAAAAACTTTCAAGTTGTATAGGAAATGCGGGTTTTTTTTGTATAGAGAAAATAATCATATTTTCCATGAAAAAAGTGGGTAAAACAGCAAAATAAGTTATATGAAAAGAAAAAAACTAGTTAAAATGACTGCAAAAACTTGGTTAAAGATCAAAAACTTTCAAGTTGTAAAGGAAATGCGGTTTTTTTTTGTGTAGAGAAAATAATCATATTTTCCATGAAAAAGTGGGTAAAAGAGCAACATAAGTTATATGAAAAGAAGAAACTTGGTTGAAGATCAAAAACTTTCAAGTTGTATAGGAAATGCGGGTTTTTTGTATAGAGAAAATAATCATATTTTCCATGAAAAAAGTGGATAAAAGAGAGAAAATAAGCATATTTTCCATGAAGAAGGTGGGTAAAAGAGCAAAATAAGTTATATGAAAAGAAGAAACTAGTTAAAATGACGGCAAAAACTTGGTTAAACATCAACAACTTCCAAGTTGTATAGGAAATGCGGGTTTTTTTTTGTATAGAAAAAATAATCATATTTTCCATGAAAAAAGTGGGTAAAAGAGCAAAATAAGTTATATGAAAAGAAGAAACTAGTTAAAATAACAGCAAAAACTTGGTTAAAGATCAAAATCTTTCAAGTTGTATAAGAAATGCGGGTTTTTTCGTATAGAGAAAATAATCATATTTTCCATGAAAAAAGTGGGTAAAAGAGCAAAATAAGTTATATGAAAAGAAGAAACTAGTTTAAATGACAGCAAAAATTTGGTTAAAGATCAAAAACTTTTAAGTTGTATAGGAAATGCGGGTTTTTTTTGTATAGAGAAAATAATCATATTTTCCATGAAAAAAGTGGATAAAAGAGCAAAATAAGTTATATGAAAAGAGAAAGGAAATGCGGTGTTTTTTTTTCTATAGAAAGAATAATCATATTTTCCATGAAAAAAGTGGATAAAAGAGCAAAATAAGTTATATGAAAAGAAGTACCTAGCTAAAATGACAGCAAAAACTTGGTTAAAGATCAAAAACTTTCAAGTTGTATAGGAAATGCGGGTTTTTTTGTATAGAGAAAATAATCATATTTTCCATGAAAAAAGTGGGTAAAAGAGCAAAATAAGTTATATGAAAAGAAGAAACTAGTTAAAATGACAGTAAAATCTTGGTTAAAGATCAAAAACTTTCAAGTTGTATAGGAAATGCGGGTTTTTTTTTGTATAAAGAAAATAATCATATTTTCCATGAAAAAGTGGGTAAAAGAGCAAAATAAGTGATATGAAAAGAAGAAACTAGTTAAAATGACAGCAAAAACTTGGTCAAAGATCAAAAACTTTCAAGTTGTATAGGAAATGCGGGTTTTTTTTTTGTATAGAGAAAATAATCATATTTTCCATGAAAAAAGTGGGTAAAACAGCAAAATAAGTTATATGAAAAGAAAAAACTAGTTAAAATGACTGCAAAAATTTGGTTAAAGATCAAAAACTTTCAAGTTGTAAAGGAAATGCGGTTTTTTTTTGTGTAGAGAAAATAATCATATTTTCCATGAAAAAAGTGGGTAAAAGAGCAAAATAAGTTATATGAAAAGAAGAAACTATTTAAAATGACTGCAAAAACTTGGTTAAAGATCAAAAACTTTCAAGTTGTATAGGAAATGCGGGTTTTTTTGTATAGAGAAAATAATCATATTTTCCATGAAAAAAGTGGGTAAAAGAGCAACATAAGTTATATGAAAAGAAGAAACTTGGTTGAAGATCAAAAACTTTCAAGTTGTATAGGACATGCGGTTTTTTTTTTGTATAGAGAAAATAATCATATTTTCCATGAAAAAAGTGGATAAAAGAGAGAAAATAAGCATATTTTCCATGAAGATGGTGGGTAAAAGAGCAAAACAAGTTATATGAAAAGAAGAAACTAGTTAAAATGACAGCAAAAACTTGGTTAAAGATCAAAAACTTTTAAGTTGTATAGAAAATGCGGGTTTTTTTTTTGTATAGAGAAAATAATCATATTTTCCATGAAGATGGTGGGTAAAAGAGCAAAACAAGTTATATGAAAAGAAGAAACTAGTTAAAATGACAGCAAAAACTTGGTTAAAGATCAAAAACTTTCAAGTTGTATAGGACATGCGGTTTTTTTTTGTATAGAGAAAATAATCATATTTTCCATGAAAAAAGTGGGTAAAAGAGCAAAATAAGTTATATGAAAAGAAGAAACTAGTTAAAATGACGGCAACAACTTGGTTAAAGATCAAAAACCTTCAAGTTGTATATTAAATGCGGTTTTTTTTGTATAGAGAAAATAGAGAGAAGTGTTTAAAAGAGCAAAATAAGTTATATAAAAAGAAGAAACTAGTTAAAATGACAGCAAAAACTTGGTTAAAGATCAGAAACTTTCAAGTTGTGTAGGAAATGCGGGTTTTTTTTTTGTATAGAGAAAATAATAATATTTTCCATGAAAGAAGTGGGTAATAGAGCAAAATAAGTTATATGAAAAAAAGAAACTAGTGAAAATGACAGCAAAAACTAGGTTAAAGATCAAAAACTTTCAAGTTGTATAGGAAATGCGGTTTTTTTTGTATGCGGGTTTTTTTTTTGTTTAGAGAAAACTATCATATTTTCCACGAAAAAAGTGGGTAAAAGAGCAAAATAAGTTATATGAAAAGAATAAACTAGTTAAAATGACAGCAAAAACTGGGTAAAAGATCAACAACTTTCAAGTTGTATAGGATATGCGGGTTTTTTTTTGTATGCGTGTTTTTTTTGTATAGAGAAAATAATCATATTTTCCCTGAAAAAAGTGGGTAAAAGAGCAAAATAAGTTATATGAAAAGAAGAAACTAGTTAAAATGACAGCAAAAACTTGGTTAAAGATCAAAAACTTTCAAGTTGTATAGGAAATGCGGTTTTTTTTTTGTATAGAGAAAATAATCATATTTTCATGAAAAAAGTGGGTAAAAGAGCAAAATAAGTTATATGAAAAGAAGAAACTAGTTAAAATGACAGCAAAAACTTGGTTGAAGATCAAAAACTTTCAAGTTGTATAGGAAATGCGGGTTTTATTTTGTATAGAGAAAATAATCATATTTTCCATGAAAAAAGTGGGTAAAAGAGCAAAATAAGTTATATGAAAAGAAGAAACTAGTTAAAATGACAGCAAAAACTTGGTTAAAGATCAAAAACTTTCAAGTTGTATAGGAAATGCGGGTTTTTGGTATAGAGAAACTAATCATATTTTCCATGAAAAAAGTGGATAAAAGAGCAACATAAGTTAAATGAAAAGAAGAAACTTGGTTGAAGATCAAAAGCTTTTAAGTTGTATAGGACATGCGGTTTTTTTTTTGTATAGAGAAAATTATCATATTTTCCATGAAAAAAGTGGGTAAAAGAGCAAAATAAGTTATATGAAAAGAAGAAACTAGTTAATATGACAGCAAAAACTTGGTTAAAGATCAAAAACTTACAAGTTGTATAGGAAATGCAGTGTTTTTTTTGTTTGTATAGAGAAAATAATCATATTTTCCATGAAAAAAGTGGATAAAAGAGAGAAAATAATCATATTTTCCATGAAAAAAGTGGGTAAAAGAGCAAAATAAGTTATATGAAAAGAGGAAACTAGTCAAAATGACGGCAACAACTTGGTTAAAGATCAAAAACTTTTAAGTTGTATAGAAAATGCGGGTTTTTTTTGTATAGAGAAAATAATCATATTTTCCATGAAAAAAGTGGATAAAAGAGAGAAAATAAGCATATTTTCCATGAAGATGGTGTGTAAAAGAGCAAAATAAGTTATATGAAAAGAAGAACCTAGCTAAAATGACAGCAAAAACTTGGTTAAAGATCGAAAACTTTCAAGTTGTATAGGAAATGAGGTTTTTTTTTTTTGTATAGAGAAAATAATCATATTTTCCATGAAAAAAGTGGATAAAAGAGAGAAAATAATCATATTTTCCATGAAAAAAGTGGGTAAAAGAGCAAAATAAGTTATATGAAAAGAGGAAACTAGTCAAAATGACGGCAACAACTTGGTTAAAGATCAAAAACTTTCAAGTTGTTTAGGAAATGCGGGTTTTTTTTTTGTATAGAGAAAATAATCATATTTTCCATGAAAAAAGTGGGTAAAAGAGCAAAATAATTTATATGAAAAGAAGAAACTAGTTAAAATGAAAGCAAAAACTTGGTTAAAGATTAAAAACTTTCAAATTGTATAGGAAATGCGCGTTTTTTTTGTATAGAGAAAATAATCATATTTTCCATGAAGAAAGTGGATAAAAGAGAGAAAATAAGCATATTTTCCATGAAGAAGGTGGGTAAAAGAGCAAAACAGGTTATATGAAAAGATAAAACTAGCTAAAATGACAGCAAAAACTTGGTTAAAGATCAAAAACTTTTTAGTTGTATAGGAAATGCGGGTTTTTTTTTGTATAGAGAAAATAATCATATTTTCCATGAAAAAAGTGGGTAAAAGAGCAAAATAAATTATATGAAAAGAAGAAACTAGTTAAAATGACAGCAAAAACTTGGTTAAAGAT